>VZTL01019213.1:0-15673 GCA_013400535.1 Scopus umbretta | reverse complement strand
TTTTTTTTTTTTTTTTACAATCAGTATTGCTCATTCCGCCGCTGTATGACCGCGCTGTAACAGGCCCGGTCCCTGTGATGCTTCAAAGGCTGGAAATTCTTGTATACTTCCCCAGCACAGTTAAAAACAAACCACACAGAAGGAACAATTATAAATATACAACTTTAAAAAAAAAATCACTGTTAAAGATTTATTGCAATAATACAATAAAATTTAGAAAAAAAAAACCCAAACCCAAACATTTGTGTTTAGTTACATCTAGTTTGGAAGTTGCGGAGAGAGGCGAGTTTTTGCAGGTGACGAGCAACCCTCGGGTGTCCCACCCGAGACCCTTCAAGGGCACCCGACTTCCCGCGGAGCGCTGGGCTCTCGAACTCGGGTTCTTCCTTGGCCGCCTCAGATCGGCCACCCCGGATCGCGGGTCACGGGCAAAAGTCACGGCCTAAACTGAAATTCCCGCGTTCATGCTACGCAAAGGGCTTTGTAAACTCTCAGCGGGCTGTCTTCAAATATCTATAATTACAGATATTCCTGCCCTCCCTCCCCCGCCCCCAAAACCACCTGGAAAACTAATCCTGGCGATTGCACTCAAGGTTTGGACACACACAATTCTTCCTTAGCTACACATGTGCAAAACACTTAAAAAAAAAAAACCAAAACCAAACCCCAACTCCACAATCTGTATTCTGTTACAAAAACGTTTCGTGAAAAGACCTATCCCGATGCATTTTAACACCCTCGCAGTGCCGTTGTGCATTCAGCATCTGACATGGCTGCAAATAAATTACTTGGAAAACGTGATGGTTGTGAAGTATATGGCTTAAAAAGGTTTTTTTTGCGTTGTTTTTTTCTTTCCCTAAGCAAGTAAACGGACTGTACAAGGCTGAGTTGTGGGCCTCACCTTTAGGGGTTCAAAGGAGCACAAAGGCAGCAATGAAAGAGTGACTGAAATGCATATTAAAACCAAAAAACAACAACAACAACAAAAAGACATATTTATACGGCGGGGTCCAGTGCAAAATAAATGGGGAACCAGAAGGGGCTGTGCGACGCCAAGAGCCCAATATACAGTACTGGCGAGTACGTGCTGGTTGCTCAGAACTGCAAAGGATCCGATAGCTGCGAGCGAGTAAAGTGCTGGGAAGCGAACAGTGACCAAACCCTCCCGGCCCCGGCAGCGCTCGCTGCTGCGCGGCACCGTCCCGGCCGCAGTAGTCGAGGGAGTCCTGGTTGGCCTCTTAAAACGAACCCAACTATTGGATTTAGACCAAAAGAACGGTAGGACTGAGGGCGTCCTCGTCTAACAACGCGCGTGCCGTCAGCGCGGAGTTAAGGGTCTTTGGTTTAAAAAAAAAAAAAAAAAAAAAAGAAAAATTAAAAGAAACTGCTGACAACAGACGCCCATCCCCAAGGGATGCCGTGCGCGAGGGGCGGAGGGCTGGGAGACGCGGTGCTCGGCCGGTACCTCTGGCGCGGAGCTCGCTGGGGCGCGCGGGCATCGGCACCGAAACCGCTTTGCCACCCGCTCCTCGGCGGGGAGAGGAGGCAGCGCTGGCTGGCCTGGAGGGGAACAGAGCGAAAGCACTGCGACGCACCCCGCGAGGCAGCCGGGCAAGCCCGCCCCGGCGCCGGGGCTTCAGAGGCGCCGGAGGACGCGAAACTCCAAACCCGACGGCGGGGACGCGGATCACCCTGCCGCCTCGCCGCGCCCCCCGTGCGCGCCGCGTCGCCGCAGGGAAAATCCCGGGAAGAGCGGCAGAAATCTTCCCTCCTGGAGGGACGGGAGGATGCTTTTACATTAGTTCCCCCCCCGTGGAGACGGTACAACGTCCCGAGTATATAAAATGTAAACCATACGTCGGAAGCCTCGCTGAGCAAACCCATCTTTAAGTAATACATACCGCGAGGCAGAGGAAGCGGAGGAGCACTCGTTAACGAACGCATCCGTCGGTATCGCGCCTCCTGTAGCTTTACATGCAGCCAGCTGCGCTGTGAGCATTTCTGCAGTGAAATGAAATCAACTTCTTGGCATTCAGTAAACAGGAAAAGGAAAAACACCAAACCCCACCATAAACGTAAAATAGAAGAGGGTTTAAAACGCATGTAGTGTGGAGACCCTGTGACCTCATTAACCTAGCCTGAAACGAGGTTTTTCTAATATTAAAAAAGTGGCAACGTGGTGGTGTTAAGTGATGAGTATTATTGCAACAACGCAATCCTGTATCGGCGTCAAATGTAGGTCTAGCTAAAAGAACGTCCAGTGCTTCTTTGGTGTATGATATTAAGTGTAAAGAGCCTGTGTGCTTTGGACAGCACAACACGGAACTTCTAGGCTACCCACAGGTGGAAACAGCATGAAACAAGCCAGTTTTCTACGGCAAAACTGGGTAAAGATTCACAACCAAATCTAAAATAAGAGAATTTGCTGTGTGAATTCCTGTCCATGCTGATTCTTTGTATTAAAAATATGGCAACAGAGATTAGAAAACATGTTAAAAATGCATAATTTTCATGTCCTGAATGAAAAAAATTTAGAAATATGCATTTTTGCATTATGCAAGACAGATTTAAACCACACACAAACGAAAACCCTGTAAGGAGTTACGAAAATGTGAACTGCGTTTGCACCGCGGTCCAGACTGCACGCTGCGCAGCCTTCTCTCTGGACGCATCCCGATCCAGACACTCCAAAAGCTGTCTCTTCTTTAGAAAGTAGAGCTGGAGGCTACCAGGTCCTTTTTTCTTCGATACTCAACAATGCAGACAGAACCAAGACACCAAGTGCCGTCACAGAATCCGTCAGAAGTACGTAGCTAGCTAATTTACAAAATGGTACCATCACAGTCATCTTGGGTAAATAAAAAGCTTTTTCTGGTTTACAAAACGGAAGTCTGACCTTTTCTTTGTTCCAGGCACTACTTAACCGAATATGTAAGGTTTACTACAGCATTGTCGGGGAGGGATTCCTTCCATAAATCCTGCGATCCTTTTCCCACGCTCGTTAGCGATGTCCAGTGTACGCCTTCAACCACGAGGTCACCGAGGCAGCCGCGGACGAGATCATTCCACCGGCGCTGCTGCTGGCAATGGGCTGAGATACCTGCGTGCTCTGGCTCTGCAGCATCTCCACCTGCTGAGAGGGGATATCGCAGAACCTGGGGCTCGGCAGATTCTCCCAGTCCGTCCCTAGGTCTGTCTCTTCATCGCTGACGCGCTCATCTCCGCTCTCATCTGTCTCGCCGGTGGCACTGGGATCCACAAACTCCATGGAGTCTTCGAGATCGGCGCTGATTTCGAAAGGCCCGGACCTGCGAACACGGACACAATGCCGTCAGCCCGTTTGGCGCCACGCGGGAGAGGGACCGTCACTTCGCTGGTGTGAGTCCTAGGCATGCCAAAGCACCCTGCCCTGTCACGCGTACAGCAGAGAAATTGAAACGCCTCCGTGTTTAACAGCTGGCAGAGAGAAACTCGCTGGCTACAGAGGTAACCGTACTATGACAGTGGTGAGGCGAAAACAGTTGGCCACGGAAGCGATAGCTGGGTTCCAGTCCACGGGGCAGGAACGGCGGAAGAGCTGTTCTGCTTTGGCGGCGGGTAGCGGAACACGCACGCGCAAAAGAAAACGCTAGTGATAGTAACTCACAGCTCCACCGGTGGAAATCTCGGCTCGATGTGGAACAGCTTTTATTTTTAATGCTAGCCCTGGCCAGGCCGAGACGGCTGCGGCTCCGTCAGCGAGGGGGAGGGTGTAGTTTACAACTTACAGAACTGGGTTGGCACAGCTCGCTGGTGGAGACTTCCCATAGCAGCACCTCACCCTGAGCGACATCTCCAGATCTTTTTTTACTGTGAGGCTGGTCAAACACTGGCACAGGTTGCCCAGAGAGGCTGTGGAGTCTCCATCATTGGAGATACTCAAAACCCCACCGGTCACGCTCCTGAGAAACTTGCTCTAGTTGGCTCTGCTTTGAGTGGGGCGATGGGCTGATCTCCAGAGGTCCCAGCCAAACCCACCTGCGCCGTGACTCCGAGTTCCCTGCTGCCACTGCCTGGTGGGAGAAGCAATTGCATCCCGCCCCATCCCACTGCTTTGCACTGGAGTACGGGCAGCCAAAATTTGAAACACCTTTACTGAGCCAAAGCAGGCAGTTTCAGAGGCCCGTGACGCGAGGTTTTCACGGAGGCGGTGAAAGGGGGATGCCCCACAGCAAGCAGCGTCCCTGCCAAAGTTCATTCCAAAGCACGAAGCTGCTCAGTGAAACAGCAGCAAGAATTTAACGCGGGTAAGAGCGTTTCTCCAGCCTCAGTGGGAGAAGGAGCCTGAAGCAGCGATTTAGCACAGAAAACTTCAATCCAGACAGTTAAAACAGCAACTTATAAAGGAGACTGGTGGGCAACTATAGGCCTAGATAGCTAAAAGAAAATAAAGGGAGCTCGTTGCTGCAAACTTTGCAGACAGCTGAGGAATTAAAAGTAAACACTCCTCTTTCATAGTCCGGAAAGGAATGGGAGCGCTGCCTTCTGGCAAAGCATTCTGCTTAACAAGGCAAGATAAGAGGAGAGTCATCAGGTTTAAGGCCAGAAGGGACCATCGGATCATCTCGAGTGAGCTCCTCTGTAACCCGGGCCATTACCTTCCACCCGTTCCCCCTGTCCTGAGCCCAGTAACTTCTGCCTGATGAAAGCACCCATTCCAGAAACTCATCCAGCCTTGACAGGACGACGTAAGGAAACAGAGAATCCCCACCTTCATTCTCGCCGCGTAATTAAGCTCTGTGTGAAGCGCGTGCGCCTCATCTCAACCTAGCTCAGACTCTTTGCTTCCAGTGGTGTCTATAAAGCCATTCAGTAGCCTGTATTTTCTCGCCATGAAGGCGTGGAAATGAAGCCATCTCTCCATCTCGTCTCTAGCGAGCTAGGACAGTTTTATACAGGCTAAACTATTCCCCTCCCTGGTAGGTATTTTCTCCGACTCTTTCCTGTAACCTCGCCTTTTCCTACACGGACCCGACTGATGCGCGTGGAGCTCTGCAACAGTTGCACAGAGAAGCGAGACCCGTCTCTCTGCTCAGCCCTTTTACTCCACACCGCGGGGATCGGTCGGGCTCAGCTTTTTTGTCCGCTGTGGTGCTTGGATCTTTTACAGCAGCTGCTTTCCAGGACAGAGTTCTTAATTCTCTGGGTATTTCCTGCACTCTCCTTGTTCTCAGACAAGCAGCAGCAAGCACATCAGTTTTTCCAAACTAAGCTATGGTACGAAGATTTGGCTCCCCATGATTTTGGGCTGAATCAGTAGGGATATACCCAAAGAACATAAGGTAAGCGGTTAAGAGGCATGCATTCAGTTCCTCTTAGTGGCACTGCAGGTTTTTAACTAAAACTACCTGAGAACAAAGTGGAAAAGTAGATTTTAGAGCATTACTGTGTTTAAAATCAAGCAGTAGTCAGATTAAACAAATATTTGCAGACTGTCTCAGCACAGGTGACTTGTGACTGGATTATCCCAACAGGAAATCAATGCTGTTGGCTTTCTTACATTTAAGTTGCAAAAAAAAAAAAAAAAAAAAAGGAAGATTATTAAACCTGGTGCATGCAGCCCACAGGAACTGATGTTCTTTTCATCACGTATGAAGTTAACAGAAAAGTTGGCTTTAATCTTAATTTACATAGAAATTAATATTATTTGAAGTGTCGACTTTGGTCCAGGGCGTTCATTGACTGGAAGTATTTGGGGAAAGCTTTAGCTTGTATTCATTTTAGGGTTTATATTGCTGGATGCTCTGCGGTATTTACAGGTTGGCAAGATGTGGGCAGGGTCACATTTGGAGCACAGTGCCTGCCATATGTGCTGCTGTCCCCTGGAGGGAAGGAGTTCCTGATTCTGGGCTTAGGGGAAACAAGTCCATAATCAGCTACAAAGCCTCCAGCTGAGCCTGCCATACGCAGAAGCACAGCATACACACATCTCTGAAATCGAATTTCCTACTCAGGACCCCCTTTTTCTGTCCTCTCCCGTCTCCTCCTTGTAACGACCCTGATTTCTGATGTGCTGAGGACTGACCTACAGGTACAGCAGAAGAGAGGAATTCCCCTTATAAGCAACAAGGCAAATGCGGAACTTCAAAAGGGAGTCAGTCACAGGTGAGTTGAGATAGTGCTTTTCTTACCTGCCCAAGTTCTCAGTGTCTGGGCTGACCAGGTACATAAGGTTCCTGAGCGTATGCAGTGGGTGCAACAGATCCAAATTTACATGCTGCCATGGAAAAGGTAAGAAAAAGACACGGTCAGTCACTGGAGGAAACCTGCAGGCACAGCTGGTATTTTAAAAGCTATTTAGAGAACCCAAATGCGCGTTCTCCCTACCTGAGAGAAGCAAAGGTGAAGGATATTAGCATTCAGCTTCTTCACTGCCCGCGTGAACCTGTGTCTGCTGAGATTCTCTCCACAGAACTCGCTGTTGAAACACCACACACCCACATATATATACACACACAAAGCAAAAGGCTGTGAAATTAAACCTACTGGAGACATCAGCATTCCGTGTCCTAGCTTCCTAACAAATCCCGGAGTAAACATCCTCGCAGCGAGCACTGGTTTAAACTGTACAGCCAGTTTACGAGGGCTCAGGAGATTAATTTTCCACCTTGCAAGACTGTTAGCATTTCATCAACAAGCACGGCTGGCCCTAGTCTCACCGGTTTCAACAGGACAGGTGAGGTAATTCGAAGATCCGCTGCAGCCAAGCTATTTCGGCTCTCCTTTTAAATCCTGCATCATTTCCTGTTCCCAACCTTTCCTTTCTGTGAAGACTGAGCACCCAAACAACAGCATAAAAAAACCTGCAGAGACCCCACTCAACTTCCGTGCCCTCACTTCAGCAACCACAATTTTAAACGCTTAAAAGAATCTCAGCAGCGTATTTGAGACCTCTGGAAGACTGACCAGGTCTACAGCTTCCCCAGTACTCTTCTGTACAGACCCCATCTGCTCCACACAGCCATTAAAAAAAAAAAATCTAACTCTGCTTTTCATCACAAATGGGCTTTACGCCGTACGCTCCCAGACGTCCGGCAGCCAGGTACATTCCCCATTGGTGCTTTATCCCACAGGGAACTGCCTGGCTGTCACGCCGTATTATAAGGCCTTGTTCTACAGCACTTAACGTAGCGGAGCTATTCAAGGTGACTAAAGAGTTGCTGAATTGGGCTGGGATTTTGTAAAGCACAGTGGGGTCTCATAAAATGAAAAGTGCTATTCATGGACTGTCATATTCCATTTCTAATTTGAGGATGCTGAACACGTCAATCAGAAAGCTGTTATTTTCAACTGTGATGGTTGGTCTACACTCTCAGGAGGTAAAGCAGGAGGGAGGAACTATGAACTGTGGTCTCAAATCCTACTAGCCCTCCATCCAAAATTAAACAGCACAAAAACCCACGAGCCGTCAATCGTTGCCATAAAAGCTGTTCCAAGTAATGACTCCGTTCACAAAACCAAACTGAATGAAGATCAGTCAAAACTGGTCACTGATTCACCCCCTCAGAGGCTTGCATTTACTTGCCTGTTGCAGAGCTTCTTGGGAAGGTTTACGTCAAGTATGAGAGACAAAGTGTTAACAAGCTGAGTTGCATAGCACAATGCAGCGCTGATGGTATAAGCGGGGTTATTATGTTCCATATCTAAAAGAAATAAAAACATCATGAAAGCCTCATTTAAAATGAAGCCTCAGTGGGTGTGTTAATGTGTTACTGAAGTCTACTCTGGAAAATGTCATTTCTAAGTATTGAGAACAGCCTGAATCCAGCAATCATTCACAGTGAAATCTGTCAGGAGTTGGTAGAAAATAGTAATTCTTGGAATTCCTGTTAAAACGACAGCATGTGAACCCTGTCAAAACTGTGAATAATTAACTTTACCTCTCTATCACATTGCGCCGTGTCCCAGTCAGCATTTCCTGCAGAAGAGGATTTCAGTGGACTAGTCCCTATGCTGGTATTTATTTCTGACTCAGGCTTGTCTGGGTGAGAACAACGGGACCGGGGCTGTTGCTCCTCGGTGCCTTCTGTTGGCATCCGAGGCTGCGAGCTCTACAGCTTCTGGAGTAACCCGGATGCCTAACCAGACCTTGCTCCTTACCTGGTCCTTGTGTCGTCTTCTTCTCTTCCACCCAATTGTAATACGCTGAATAGTCTCCATTATTAGGAAGGGTTATCCAAGGCCCTGTGATACTGATGCTGGTGTCCCCGTTATGATCATCACACACCCATCTCCCAGAGAGATACGTGGTTCTCCTGGCTTCCGCCAGCTTGCTCACAGTGCTAGAGGTCATAGCATTGTCACTCTCAGAAGACACATCTGCAGGATCTCTGTAGCACCCGAAGAGGAACAGAGTGTTTTTTAAAGAAGTTTTTAAAATACCATCAGAGATGTACTTGGCAGGCACTCAGCCAGATTTCACCGAGAACAAAATGCTTGTAGAAACACTCCTGCAAAACTCCTTGTTCCCAAAACTACCTTCCTTTGTTCTGGGATTTTTAATTATCTATTTTAAGAAAGTTTAACATCGGACACATACCTCGGATCTCTCAGTGGGGAGATGCTAGCACCTCCAGATTCTTCTATTCGGGATCTCTATCTTTGGGTCAGATGCCTTGCCTTTGGGAAACACCTCTTTCTCCCCACAGATGCTAAGGGAGCCAATTCGCCTAGCTTACACTTACATGACTCATTTCTGGGTGTCTAAAGCTAAGCAAAATGAGTCCAAAAGGATAAGCCTTCTGTACCTCATGCTTGTCTTTACTTCCTCAATGGGAAATATGACCGACGTTAGCTCCAGGATATGCGCCCGACGAAGATTTGCCAGGTGCTCATACTGGGTTTTCAGGTCATAGGTTTTTTTCTCTACCAAGTCTCCCAGCTTGCGGTTATGCCTCTGGATTTTCTCTTTCTTCTCCTGATGCCGCTGAGCCCTGCGATAATGCTTCTGGTTCTCCTCTTTAATTCTCAGAAGCCCCTCCGTGTCTGTGAAAACAGCAGCAGATGTTGGCCTTGGAAAAGGAGCTGTGAGGTATGTGCAGTAAGCTTGAGAAAAGCGTTATTAATATTTATAGAAAACAAGATCTATAGCAGCCCAACACAGAAAGCCCTGCTAAACTATTAACATTTTCCAGCTGCTAAGTGGTACAACTTCTTAATCTCTTCTGAAGATCTCCAAAGAGACTGAAATTGGGATTAATCTTTCCCTATATTTTACCCAGCTATTTTTGGATTTGAAGCAGAAAAGCCAAGATTTCACCGTTTAATTAAACTTCTGAGGTAATCATCATGACAGAAATAGCTTGACTGTACATGTTTGCATGGTGCTGGCCAAAAAGACATGTATTGCTGGCAGCCAAAATCAAGTGTAGATAGCATCTTCATTCACCATTTCTGGCACCACTGCCTCTATTAGTGCATGCTCTTTGGGCTTCGCACTCATGTGGGTGCTCATAAAGCACTTGGATCCCAATGGTGCAGGCTTCTTGTTACCTCAAGGGAAAGCTAACCACCTCCCTTTCCAGTCACAAAGAGAGAAGTGTGTTTATGCACTGAAGTGCTCCAACTGCCTGAATTTACTCCATGCGTCGGGCACACTGAGGCTTGGAAAAATATCTTTCAAGAGCATCTGCTGATTCTCCTATAAAATAATTGACTGCAGGAATGCTTTCACAAACATATGGTGCTAAAGAGAGCAAGGTAACCTCCTCTGTCTTTCAAAGGCATAAGAAAATATTTCTTACATACACTGTGCTGGTTTTGGCTGCAGTAGAGTTAATTTTCTTCACAGTAGCTAGTATGGGGCTGTGTTTTGGATTTGTGCTGGAAACAGTGTTGATAACACAGGGGTGTTTTTGTTACTGCTGAGCAGTGCTTACACAGGGTCAAGGCCTTTTCTGCTCCTCACCCCACCCCACCAGCAAGCAGGCTGGGGGGCACAGGGATTTGGGAAGGGACACGGCTAGGACAGCCGACCCCAGCTGACCCGAGGGATGCCCCACACCATATGGCATCATGCTCAGCATACAGAGCTGGGGGAAGAAGGAGGAGAGGGGGGACGTTCGGAGCGATGGTGTTTGCCTTCCCAAGTCACCATTACGCATGACGGAGCCTGGCTTTCCTGGAGATGGCTGAGCACCTGCCCGCCCATGGGAAGCAGTAGATGAATTCCTTGTTTTGCTTTGCTTGCGTGCGTGGCTTTTGCTTTACCTATTAAACTGTCTTTATCCCAACCCAGGAGTTCTCTCGCTTTTACCCTTCCGATTCTCTCCCCCATCCCACCGGGGGCGGGGGTGAGCGGGCGGCTCTGCGGTGCTTAGTTGCCGGCTGGGGTTAAACTATGGCACACGCTCTCCAAATAGACCTCTAAAACTCTTAATGTACCCCAGTTTGAATGAAAGCTCCCATTTACTAGTCACTGGCTTTCCGTTTTTAAGGCAAAAAAGAAACAGTGTTAGTCAGGTTCTCCTATGGCAAGGCATCGCTTTCCTGTCATCAAGAAGTGGGATAACTGCCCCGTGCACAGAAGGGAAGCACTAAGCCCTGATCCTGTTTTACTGATATATTTTGATGGCCAGGCACAGACGAGACCAGAGCTACGGTAAGAATGCTCTGTGGCATCTGCTACTCCAAGAAGCTGCACTATGTACCGCTAAAATCAAGAAAACTTCACGGCAGCTACAGCTACCTCCAACAACACATTCGGACTGTCAGC
Source organism: Scopus umbretta (assembly GCA_013400535.1). Taxonomy (NCBI): domain Eukaryota; kingdom Metazoa; phylum Chordata; class Aves; order Pelecaniformes; family Scopidae; genus Scopus; species Scopus umbretta. The sequence continues at coordinate 4,920 of VZTL01019213.1, read as the reverse complement.
CCTCCCAACAGGGGAGCACAGAAACTAAAGGCTACATCCAAAGAATGGGACCCAAGACCGATTCCCATCCGCGGGTCTGTGCCCAGCCATGCCTGGCCAGCACACGATGCCCTCCTGCTAGTCCTGGTTCGCAGCTGCAGAGCTGGAACGGCACAGACCTCCGGCCGGTCCCTGGCCTGGCAGGGTGGGAGACGGGCCCCCGCAGACACAGGGGGCACTTTCTCTGAACCTCAGGAATTATTTCTAGTCATCTAACTGATCTGTTGCGATCCATGATGAATTTGGTAGGAAGGAAGATCTGATACGTGGGGGATGCAAAGTCCCAAATTAGAGAAGGTGAGAGTAGTTCCCCCGTGCAGATAAGAACTAATAATCCTCAGGTTTACAAGATAAGTGATCCCCTGTTAGAGGAACCATATTAAAATCGACTTTTCTCTGAGCGATACCAAGAACCCCTATGTGTCAGCTAGTAATTCAGTTTCCTTTAAGCATTCCTGTAACATCAACAGAAAAATCAATTAATGCTTGCATTCCTACTCCCAAACTCTACCTTTGCATAAAAAATAGGAGACAGAGGAGGAGCAAAATGTCCACCTGTTCAATTTTCATATTCACGTTGTACTCGAAAGGCTGTTTTTTTTCATAGAGCGAACTCCCTTTCCTGCAGGAGCAGCAGCAATTATTTGGGAAGCAGGGGAGAACACTGCACACGTTTTCTCTTTAGCAGTCCCAATGCAGAAACAACTATCCTTTCTTTGGCACAGCACCTCTGCTTTATGACCCAGTTTATGAGGTGATTAAAATTTGTCCCCAGAAGTATTTCAGGACACCACTACGTCCCAAACGTCTACAGTGCCTGATAAACGCAGGCACGGGCACGCCGACCTCTGCCCAACAGAAAGCTATGCCAGATATTTGCAAGATTCTCTCCTTGAACTGTTCTCCACAGACAGAAGGCAAACACATATATTTTAAAACCTTATTTTAAGAAGCACCAATTACCGAGGTATCCAGTCAACTGCAAAAGCAGGAGCCCAATGTTCTAGGAATTGTTCTTATTTCAGAAAAATAAACTATGCCATAGCCAAGAGAAGAGAAACAATCTATTTTTCTAATGTGGTCCGAGAGTGAACCAAATTGAGTTCCTGATCTCTTGGCTACCCATGGCAAGAGTTCATTGGGGTCTACCTGCAAGAGTAGTTTTGGGGTAATTGAGTTAACAACAGGTTGGTGAAGGTCGGTTCATGGGTTAAGTCTCATCGATTTCACTGTGAATCAGGGAAATTGCAAAAGTTGCAGATAACGCGCTTCACAGAATAGTAGAAAAGTGCAGGAACTCCCCTTCCTAGCTGGTCCTAACATTTTGCCACCTTCAGAGCTGCATTTTGAGAAAAGGTGACCAAGTTCCTCAAAGTCACATTGGTTTCCTCTTCCCCTTTCTTCACAGGCTAAAGAGAACACGTGGTTATCATCTCCTTCATAATAATCTTCTGCCTACTGAAAAGCTTGCTTTTCTTCACGTTCCTCTTCTCTACACCAAATCAAACATCAATTTTCTTAGCCATTCCTTGCGTTTTATTCCTAATATACTCCTCCAGGCTTTCTCCAATTAATTTGCATCTTTCTTAAAACCCTCAAACTGGACTCCAGACTTCCACTGAGGTAACACCAACGCCAGGCACAGCAGGATAATTGCTTCTATCTTAAATACGATGTTTTTTTTAGTATAACCCAGAATAAGGTCTGAACTGGTCTGGAGCAGCGTTAGATTGCTATTTTTTATTTAATTTGCAATTCCCCAGATGGTTTCCTGTCAAATCTCACCACCGTCCCCTACTTTGGGTTTATATGTTTCTCCTTCCTAAACAACGTGCGCTCGACTTTGCTCTTTTCAGATGACATTGTCAGCTTACCTGCACGATTTTGCACAGCATCCACCTTGGCTTCCTCCATTCCACCTTCTATTCTACCACGCAAGCTGTTACGGAAAATACTGAACAAAACTGGGCCAGGAACCGGTTCCTGCTGAGCTCCTCCACCTGTCTCACCTCCTCAGTTTGACAAGCATCGCCACTCGTTGAATGCAGCCTTCCGAGCCTTTTGCGTCAACCTTACAGTGATTACACCCAGAGCGAATGCCTTTGCTTGCTCCCGAGACAGTTTGGGGCAGTACCCGATGGTGAGGTATGTTGCACCTTCTGCTTTCTCCTTCTAGACCACCTGATCCCCAGACAAGGCGTTGATTACACATGGTCTATTCTTAACAAAGCGATGCCTATTTTTAATGACCTTATCTTCTACCTACCTACAAAGCGGTCGGAGATTTACAATACGATGACTGTGTCGTCAGTTCCTTCNAAAAAAAAGATGCTGTTTTCACATGTTCCTGGCACATCTTCTCTCCCTCGTGTGTTCTCAAGCACTCCACAGACTACTTCAGCTTGTTCCTTAAGTTCCCTAAGATGAATCTTGTAAGGCCTTGCTGACATAATCAAAATAATAGTTAGCTGGCTGTTTTCTTTCCTTAGCCTGCAGTCCTCTCGTGGTGTAAAATTTAAGCTGGCTAAGCAGCCGTCACATTTTCTTTGTCAGAAGACGAAGCAAAGAAGGTGCTGAATGCTTCAGACTTCTCTGCACTCTTCTTTGCTCTTTCCTGTTAACTAACAGGGCTTGCCTACTCCTTCATCTTTTTCTTGTTATACGTTTCTTATCGTTACTATCCATCCTCCTTATTAAGTGAAAATGATTTTGCATTTCAGCCTTTTTGACATTATCACCGCAAGCTTGTGCTATTCCTTTACAACTATTCTCAAGTATATGTCTGTGCTTCCACTCTTTGTATGGCTCCTCTTGAATTTCAGGTCATAAAAATGTTCCCAACTCAATCAATATGCTTCTGCATATGCTTCCTGTCTTCCCTTTGCATGCAGGTTGTAAGGAGTGCTGCACATTCTCATGTGAAAAATGACCCTATGCATCTCTCCTGGGTAAAATATTTGATGAGTTTCAAAACTGAACCTGCTGAATGGCAGCAGCTCACCAGCCTATGGCGTATTTCAGTGGGTCTTGCTGAAGTAGGATTTTAGGATTTCTAGACAGGTGTGGGTTAAAATTCATCAGTTACGTGAAATTCATGACAGCTGCAGAGCTGTTCGCTCCTCTTTATCGAGAGGGAGCAATCAGAAACACTACACTGAATAAAGCCATCTCTAAGGACAAAGCCAAAGTCATAGGCTGCTAAGCATTTACTGTTAAAGGAGCTGCAAAATGATCTCCACCCAGCTGAAAAATGTCTACTGTTTGCTAATTAAAACCCAGGCATAAAAAGGCTAAAATTGACTCACCAATTTGCCTCCAAGCTGATTTAGGAAGTGAGGGTTTGGAAATTCACCATTTTGAACAGCTAACACTCAAATTCACATCAGTTGGGTTTTCACTCTAAGGCACAGAGTTCTACACATCACAAAAGCACAGGCATTACTCACGTCTTGTCATTTCATCATTTTCTTTGCAAATGGTCTGTTTCAGCTGCTCAATCCTCATCTTGCAAGACATTATTTTCCATCTCTGAAAAAGAACGTTCAGCAACTCTAGGGCACAAACGACTTCAAACACACTGACTAATGATTAACAAGAAAGCCAGAAGCTTTAGTGCAAACGTAGCAGGATGTTCTTAATTGGATCAGGCGAATAAATAAATATTTCATATAATGTTTTGTGCACAGAAGAATGCCACAAACAAACCGAATGCTTAGTATAAAGTCAATCAGTATAATAAGTTATTGAACAAATATCTAGTAAGAAATGAAAAATATTGACCGTTTGGAGCACTCTGCTTGCAGTTTTGCTTACAACGGGCTTTTGGGGAACGCAACACAATGCCCTCGAGGTAAACTGTAACTTTAAACTACAGAGATTTAGGAATTCAGAGAGTTTAAAAACTATGGGACACTTTGAACAACTCACCAGCTGATCAGTTATCTCTTTGCCTTCCATGGCCTTCAAAACACTAGAGGAAAAAACACAATTGAAACTTTTATGACTATCTGGACTACGTCTGTCTCCAGCAACAGCACGGTAGAGAGACTGTTTTCTTTTTCTGAGAGTTCTTATAGTTGATTTTCATTTAGTAACAACAACTTACTGTTTTTGGAATTCTCTCTGTTTGGTTTTAAGATGCATCAGCCTTTCTTTCTTGTCTGAAAACCTGGAAGAGATTAAATGTTTTTATTGGTATTTTGCACAATATGGCATTGTAAGTTGTCTGAAACGAGAAAAAGACTGAAGCTTGTGGAAGTCTTTAAACCTCAACTATCTGTCTTGACCTTTGGAAGTAATGCCTAAATGTATAAAACTCTTGCAGAATTCTAGAGCATCTGTCTCACATGAATTGCAACAGAACCTCTAAGCTGAGGAAATATCAGCTTGTCATATTATCGAACCTGTAAGCAAATTACTTGCTATTTCTAGAAGATTTACAGCTGAGCAAGATCAATATTTTGTGTATTAAGGAAAACATATAATACTCTAAAAACCTTTAGTCACTGGAGAAATTAATAGTACTCTCTCAGATACCGTAGCGTTAGTCTGAACCATGTAATTTCACAAGCTGTGATGGTATCAGCTGAGTCCACCCCGGCAGCGGGCAACGCAGGTTTTTGTGCACCGTGCACTGTATCTTCTCCCTTCTAATGTCAAAACGTCTCACACTTTAATAATTAATGGCTTCAAATAGGACAGTACTCTCTCCAAGAGTGTGACATGGTATCCAAATCTTTCTTGTGTTAGTAACAGCAATAAGCTGCATTGCCTTCTACTTATTTCTGCTAGGCACCTGTAGCCCTCGCAAGTCCGTGACCCAAACATCTGCTTGAGTTCAGCTTCACTGGATATCTGAGGTATAGCAAATGCAAAGAACTG
>VZTL01019212.1:797-13833 GCA_013400535.1 Scopus umbretta | reverse complement strand
GCAAAAAGGGAAAAAAAAAAAAAAAAAAAAAAAAAAAAAAGAAAGGCTGACTTGCATACACTGTTCAGCCCTTGCTTTGAAGGGGATTGGAAGAATACCTTTCTGATTTTTTTTAATGCTCTTTATATGGTTATATGCAATTGCTAATCAAGGGATTAGTTAATTTTCATAACAGCCCCAGGTAGAAGAAACAGCTATATTATTCCCATTGTATGGATGAGGCACAATAAACATCAAGTAAACAAAAAGTCTGCTAATTTTAGATGCAGAAGTTGAGAATGTAGGACCACATTGTTTACATAATGGTATTTTCTGTTATTAGCACTTTATATTTTCAAAGCATAGCTCCCAATGCACTACATGGTGTCAGCATTCAGTATTTCTGTAAATCAGACCCTGATTATTAAGTCAGACAGCAACAAAATGAAAAACAGACAGTTGGTGACTGACTATCTGTGAAACCTTTTTCCTTGTGTGACATAAAAGGTTTGTGGCAGAGGCCAGGACATAACCAGTTCTCCAGCAGAGCATTCAGTTGCCTTACATGAGACTTTCTTTTCCTCACATCGTTCCCTTAACAGTCTCCATCGTCTGTAACCAAAAAATTTGGGGGCGATACAGAGAAGATACAACTGTGTGATACAACCTATTCCAAAGTAACCTTATCACATCTCTTCCGGCAGCTTTGCAAATATGGGTGTTAGCCATCCTGCCTATGATTCCCATCAGAGTACCCGTACCCTACCTTGGATGGAAAACGGAAGAGAGATCTCATACTAGATTACTGTCATTGTTTTGATACAGAAAATAGTTCAGTTGTCTAAAATATGCCAGAAATAACAAGTTCATAAATGTACATGAAGTGAATCTTATGATACTGAAAGTACCACCACAAATTTCAAACATGCTTCAGAATAAAACTTAAAGAACTGCAATATGCCACCAGTCTAAGCAAAAATGACATCAATATAATTACCCATACTTCAGGGAGATATTATCATTTTAGCTAATTAAGTCAAAATGTCAATGAAGACAAAGGAAATTGAATATTTTTCTGCAAGATTTCCAGAATCTCAGAGGATAACTTCAAAAAATCAAATGCAATATCCAGTGGAATATTCAGTGTGGTTAAGGACAGAACATTTAATATTCAAAGTAGACAGATAATTTTCCATAAAAAGCTGGTTTATGTAAAAGACTAATCAAAATATTCATTTCCTGTTTGCAGCTTAACTTGAGCCCACATCAATTAAACTACAAAGCCATAAAATAGGCCTAGTGGTTAAGCAGCAATAAAATACTTAATGAGCCAAAGGACACTTTAATGCCACTGCTCCTGATTTGCATTATGGGGGGAAAAATAATCACCCAAACCAACCCCCCAGAAACAACTTGGATGCAATTCTCAATTGAAATATTGCTTCTCTGCCAGCAGAAAGAAGCTGTAGAGTTGTCTTATATAGTCTACTGGGTATTCAGGAAGAAGACAGACACAGAACACTGGTTCCTTGTCTTTCTGGGTGGGAGCTACAGATAGTGAGTACAAGCTATAGTAAAAATCAGCTGGGGCAAACACTAGAAAATTATTCTTTGAACTTTATATCTGTAGAACTGAGACGTGAGGCTGGGCCTAGTAATTCTAAACTAGAATACAGAAATGTGAACTACCTGATTCCCAAAAGCCATGCCTCACTAAGAGCGGTAGATCTATGTAAGGAGAATACCGATATACAGGGGAAGGTTTTCCGGGAGCACTGCGTTTGAAATAATGTTTCCTAGTTGTGAGCGCTCAGATAACATCAAAGTAGTACCGAACAAGAAGTGAACTTATTCTATTCCTGGTTTAGCTCTCCATAATAAAAGGTTTAGAAGGCACCTAAATCCAGTCTTTATCTGCCACTCTTCAATTAACAGCAAAAAGCATATAAAAAAGGCCTTAGAATATACATGCAGGAGGCACAATGTACTATATCTGAGACACTATTAAAATAACAAAGACAAAACCTGATGAGATTTTCTATATATTCTAAGAGATGTCTTTTGTCAGTATTGAAGATTATTTTAAAGAAATAGAGCTTTTCATTGCTGGTTTGAGGCTTTGCTCAAGATTCTGCACCACCTCATTTTTGAAATGACCACTGGGAGTAAGGTCTGCAAAAAGACCTAATTGTCTAATTTATTTATAGAAGCCTTTCAGGAGACCAAAAAATAATAATAGTACTACATATTATAACATATAATTTGATTATCTCTTGTCCACAGATTTTTAAGGGGAGAATGCTGTCACAAGTAACCCAAGGACCTAGAGCAATGACCTAAGATTCTATAAACCTCTGAAGTTTGACTTTCCAGAATAATGAAATCCCACTGGAAACCGAAATCAAGTTATTGGTTCGGCCTTCTTAAGCAAACCCTTTGTACAGGTCTTGAAAAGCAGCTTTTACTTTCACCACATTAGGAAAACAACACCTGATTACCTACCTGAGATTTCCTTATGTTCCTGGTTATGGCAACTCTGTGCCACAGAGCAGGGATGGATTAGTTCAGCATGAGATAATTCCACAGTCATAATGGCTAAAGAGCACACTACAGAGACACCCATGGGAATTTACTGGTTCAGGCTGGTCTAAGCTAAGAGGTTATTGGCTTATATTTCATTACAACAGAGATTTATGCTAGAGGATATCTTTATGGAGAATACGTGTTGATGGTTTTCCCAAGCTGATGATGAGGAAGAGGTCAAATTATTCTCCTTCAACATTTGCACTGCATTTGTCACCATCCAGTTTTGGCTCACATACAAATATGAGGCTATTATTTAGTGCAACCTCCAGGAGCAAGAAAAACTCTCTGTTCCTTTTGCATGACTCTGGAAATGAGAAAGGAAGTTTTCTCAGAGGATGTAGGTCATAACTATGTCCCCTACCATCTGGTCCTTGAAACCCAGTAAAGGAGGCTGAATATATTGCATTCCAGCAATCTCCATTGACAGACAGTCCCTCACGGATTGTAACTAACTAGTGAAGTTTGGAACAACCTCCAAACTTCTCCAAGCACCACTAGAGCTGCAGAAGTCTTATATTGGCTGGCTCAGTAGGAAACTACAACTGTCTCCTTCATCTGCTTCCCTTTACGCTACAGCTAATCTGTACGTATTTGCATTCAGAAACCATTCATACCTGAAACTCGACTATTTTTTCATGTAATCCTCTTAATCAGTGACAGAGCATTTATATATTTAATTCTAGACTATATTTGATGGTGGTTAATTCTTTAATTAGCTATTTACACACGGTAAAAATTACAGCAGTAATTAAGGATATTCAGATTAATTAAAAGCATTAGGCAGTATTAAATATGAGAGAACAGATTTTAATTAAATCTTTCAAGTATTTTTTTATAATCTCTTCTGTTGAGAAATAAACTAGAGTAACACAATTATATCTGAATCAGATAGCTTTGCACTATCATCACCCATAGCATTTAAAAAAAAATCCAAAAGCAGTGCATGAACTTATTCTTTGCTGTTTATTAAAAATCCTACCCATACAGATTAACTTTCTTTTCTCTCCATGTATTTGTTTTACCAGTAGTGATAAAGAATGACTGGCAGTAAACTGATTTGATTGAAATGCTGTCTTATTCTTACTGTAGCTTATTTATACTCTTTAAAACATTTGAGAGAAATACCTTTTAAGCCTGTCTGAAAAATACCATTCAGACAAAGATCCCTCCTTTAGCTACTAAACATAATCCAGAGGACCGTAGATATCTTGTGGATTCCAGCATCACTGTTCAGACATTCTTTAGGCAAATCGTGCCATCATGAATGTGTTACGGTGTGTATGGGCCCCAAGCTTATGTTTGTGGAGGGGGCAGTACTGGGACACACTGTGCAGCAATTGCACTTTGCCAGATGCTGTCTGGGGAACCTGTATCATGGTGCTCTGCTGCCCAGAACAGACCTGCCAAGGCTGCCAGCCTTCTCCTACACTGTATCATCACTTATGGGCTGGGGGGGGGGGGGGGGGGGGAAAANGCGTAGATAGCGAGGGAGGGGCAACACACACAAAAAAAAAAAAAAAAAAAAATCACGTGAAGCACATGAAAATACCGAGATGAAATATCAGCTTTGCGATTGTCTACATGTACAGACTATGTCCCAAAGCATGAAATCTGCTTAGTAACAGCGGACTGAAATAACCAAGAGGGAAAAACAACAGGCTAAGACTTGGATCCCAGAATAAGAAAAGTGAAAGTCTTGCAGATACCAGAAAACATGGCATCATGGTTGGTGAACGCCACCTCTACCAACATAATTGCCCTGCAGTTTCCTTGGTTAAATTACCAGGAATAATAGAGTCTATAATATTATAAAGCAAGTGTCACAGGGTCATTCACTTCAAGCAGTTTAGGATGTTGGAGCATACAGAGAAGCAAATGGCGCAACCATTTACATGCAGACTATCAAGAAGATGTGTGTTACTAAGTCATATAGCTCTTTCAAAATAACACAATGAAAGCTAAGAGACTTTTATATTTAGTTTTCCTGCTGTACATATGCAACCCAGAGTAAGATATTTAAGTTCTTTTACTCACAAATGAATCATCCACATAAATGCCGGTGCTGTTTGTTCCATTCCCCTACGTTCCAGAATACTGTTTTGTCCTACTTTTCTGTGTATACAAAATTAGAATTGTAAGTTGCATCAAGTTTAATCTTTAAATTGGTTTTATTTACAACCTCTAAACTTCCTTGATTATTTCTAGTAACATTTGCATCAATGTTTGCTTAAATTATTCATGACATTTCAGTTATATCATTGGGTGCTTCAAAGTAAAACTCAAAGTAACTTTTCTTTCCTGAGAACAAAGATATACTTTCCTTGCTCTCAAGCAGAAATTCATAGGAAGATGAAAGAAATGTCAAGAATTGTTAATAAACAAATTTGTGGAGTAAATTATAAACAGATATATGAAAATATTCCCAGTAGAAATAGAAAACTATCTCTAAAAATGCCTCCAAACAGCAATTAAGTCTATCTAATTAGGATAATATTTGATTTATCTAGGTCAGGACTCAAGAAATTTTTTGTTGCCTAAGTAGCATCTGAATTACGTGCTCCTCCCTGTGTGGGACATGCCACTGGAGAAAGTTGTACTGCCAGGAGCCAGACCCAGAGGAGGAAAGAGCCACTTGGAGACCCACGGTGTGCTGCAGAGTAGCTGCTGGTGCCAGACGGAGCCTATCCCCAACACACGAAGGGATGCTGCTTTGGGCTGTGGCGTTGCCCGCATCTCCTCCAGCCTTGGGGCTCAGGCCTGAGGGATCTGGCAGGGTCAACAAAGCAGGAGATGGCAGGGACTGCAACCTCTTTTATATGCCTGCTGTCTTCCCCTCCCCACAGATAGAGACATTATTTTCCTTCAATGTATGTAAAGCAAATGAAACTATATAAAAGCACATAACAACAGCATTTGCATGCATTTCTGCTTCTTTAAAGATGAGAAACTGGAATTGTAATTCTTCACCCTTAAACTGCTAGAAAATGCAAAGCAGGTTTCAGAACCCTGTAGATTTCATTCACCACAATCTTATTTTCGTTTTCTGACACCGAGACAAACATTGTATTTATATAACACAATGGAAGAGCAAGATGTTATGAAAATTCTGATTCAAAGCCTTCAATTAATACTCTAAATCAAAAGCTTTTCTTCTTTCAGTAAAGACATATAATGACAATTTTTGGTGAGTAAGCAATGATATTTACAAATAACCTGCAACTTCACAATAAATAAATCAACTATTCAATTTAGCATTATGCAATTGGTGGTAACATTTATTTCATAGGACTGAGGTGAGTTATTCCTCAAAAAAAACCCCAATACAAGAAAAGCGCAGACTTATTTTTGATAGTAATTTAACTTCCTCAGAAGGTTTCAAGTGCGTGATTAAACATATTTATGTTTTCACAACACATTTATGATTTCACACCAAATCATGTGAAATGTGAAGTTTCATATGGCTTTTGAATCACAACCAAGTGGAAATGTGTAAAAGGCTGCCAATATTTGCCTCAAACACCACATTGTGACAATAGCAGTTGACCCCGATATGCAAGCGATAAGCAGGTCACACTTACTGAAATAGGTGGTTTCTTACTTCACCAGGAGAAAATAGAAAAATGTGGCTTAAAAAAAAAAAAAGTTTGGATTGAACAGCCTTCCCTGAAGAATTATTTCATTGAAGGATAAAAAAAAAAAACAACAGTGCTAAACTATATTTCCCTTATCATCAGCTTTTGCATTAGAAAGCTAAGCAGCAGCCGTTTAAAATTAAAATTCTGATAAAAAAAAAAAAAAGGATTGCTGTCAGTATGCCTCATAACCCTTATTTTTCCTATATTGAGTTACCCCAAGAGATAGTCTCTCACAAACACAGAAGATCAGAAGTGAAAGATAAACGAAGGGACTGGTGGCATGACCAGAGCACCAGCCGTATAAGAACACTGCGGATGAGAGGCACGCTAACTACAGGTCTGATAAAAAGACCTCTGTACCAGGTCTAAACCTATTTCGTTAGTGCAGCCAAAGACGTCAGCAGTTCTGCAAGAGAAGACTTTAAGAAGGCAAGACAAAGGATTACAGTAACACATTTTTGCTTTAGCGTTGCTTGTTCGCCACCTTTAAGCTTACCAAGGGAAGACAATCATCACAGAGGGAATAGTATTTTTAGTGATATTTCCATTAGCCAAAGTGTGAATAATATTGTCATCATCTGCCACATTGACAAAAGTGGGTGAAAGCCTTAGAAATAAAATTAACATTTTAAAATTTACAAATATTTGCTTTCTTTATGTCAATGGAAACAAGGAAAGGATGCAGTGAAAACTTGTGTTAAGTTGTTAAAACTATTCAAGAGGTATTGAATCTTGGCAGGTGTACATAGATATCTTAAAAAACATAACTATTATTCTATGCTAAAGATCTTGAAGAAATGGTCTGAAAAAAGAGAGACATCTGCTAGGCATTATCTGAATAGAAAAAAATGACTAATGATGTAAAGCTGAGGCGACAGATGGTCCACACTTCACAAGCTAGCCTGAGACACAGAATGAGCTCAAGCAGTTCTCCAGGCCTAGATTGGTAGAATGGCACAGTAGGAAGATATTTGCATTTGCTTGAAATGTTTTGGTAATATTTTCTTTACAAATCTCTTGTATTTTCTTATAGTAGTGTCTGTCATCCTAACACTTTTAGTTGATCCCAATACAATTAGAAGATGCCAAAGAAATATTAAAAGGCTACAATATACACAAAGGAAAAAGGTGATATGGGGAACAAATTCAGTTATTAAACTACACATCACAGGAGTCAAAATGTCTGATATAGGCAAACTAACACATTAGAAATGTATGCGGGAAAAATAATGTTTGGACTTTAAAATGTAGAAAGTGGGAAAATTTTAAAAAGCAGTATATTAACATTTCTTAAGATGCTGTTCAAGCATACTGTTCCGATCTTAAAGATCAGTAAATTAAAATTTACTTGAATAAGCATGCTCTTGTAGCTACATTAGAGACTTACTCACAAGGTGACATATAACTTCAGAGATGAAAACTGCCAACCTAGTTAAATTTTATTAAGGCACTCACATTCTTTAGATACGATCACACTGCAAGCATTGCCAATTAAAATTAGATCATTTGACCTTCATTGGGGGAAAAAAAAAAACCCTTCATCTAGCTAAAAAAAAATTTTAAAATTATTAAGATATCTACACTCAGAAGGAAGACAAAGGTTTATTTCTACTTCATAGTTCAAATAACCATTGTTCTTTGTACTCTTCGAGAGCTTGAACCAAAATTTAAAAAGTTGGGAAGGTCTGCTAAAGGAATTAATGGGAAGGGAAGCACTACCTTGTCTAAAAATGAAGATTTCTCATGGCCTGCAAATAAGTGAGAGCTGAGGTTCCATTTTCACCAACAAATTTAAAATTTATCCACATTAGTATTTGGGATCTCACATTTATTTTCCAGTTTCAGCTTTTGCAGTAAATTGTGTTTGCAGATAGGGCTGTAGGGCAACCACTAGAGCAGGCCCCAAGAAATAAACATTTGATTTCAGATCTTTTGTTCCTGAACTCCCGTGTGTGTGAAAAGGATAAAAGACATGCAAGAGAAAATTCTGCAGACGCTTAGTTATCATAATTCAACAGATAAAACTAAACAACATCTTATAACAACTTCTTATGACAAAGAACTACATTAAGTGGAATATTATTCTGGAAGCATGCAGTGCTGACTGTCAGCACTGTTTCTGGGTACATGGGTAGAGCAGAGACCTCACAGTCACTCATACTGAATAAGCTTTAGTGACGTATATTGAATAACTAGTTCTTCTCTTTTTCACTCTAATGTTTTAGTACCTATCTTCTTTCTGCTGCACTAAAAGGACTTCATTATAAAGCTGAGAAACCATTTCTTTTGTTGTCAAGATAAATATTGATGAAATCAGCAAAATAAAAGCCTTGGGTTTTCAAACATATTCATTTCACTCTGGCTGCACTGTATGAACATATATATGAGGATGCATCTTCTTTTCATATATTCGCAAAATAACTCACTAGGCATTTGACACAATCAGTACTAATAACGACAATATTTCAGCTATTTTTAACTATGCTTCCTAGAGAAAAAGTAAAGTACTGAACAGCAGCAGCAAATGACCTTTGATATGCACGTGTATGCATTTATATACTACTAGCTGTCAAGACAAGAAAGCTGATCTCGCATCAAAAGCATTCCCAGACAGTTCTGCGGAAAAAACCCAAACAATCCTCCTACTCCTTCACTGCACTCTTTCTCCAGTTACAAGTAAATAAATAAAAAGAACACAGCAACGAGTGAATTAATGGCCATTTATCTGAAACAAGGAAGAAGAAAAAAAAGAAGAAAAAATAGTCTTTTTTTCTCTCCCTCTCATGATTCACGTTCTTGGCTTTACAAACTTGGCTCTGCTTCTGATGACATAAGATGTAGCTGTAAATTCCTGTCCTCATTATCAGGACAGGTCCATATCAGCTCTACTTCATAAAGCAAGAGTTGTGGTTACTTTCAGTTTCTCCGATCTGTACATTTTCTTCCTCCCCAGAGAGCTCTTGAGTGTGATGCTTTCTCTACCTGGAATCACTCCAGAGTAGCCGCCTACCATTTGCTCAGCATCTGGTTTTGAGCTGGCCCCGAGGTGGTGAGGCTGTAGGCCTAAGTACCACCACCAAGCTCCAATAACTCCACTCTAATTAATTAGGGACCTTGGGGCACAAAAGGGATGCTTTACTTTTAACATTTTTATTGAAACATCTGCCCTCTCGGATAGTTGTCTTATAGGACATCCTGGGCTATCTGTACCCTTTCAGCCGCCAGAACTGACATTTCAGCTTCTCATTAGGGACTGTTAAGGGTCTGTTCTTGTGCCGTGGTTTTGAGGGAATTTTTACTGCACTTTCTGTGATAAAACATTTGACAGTGCTAAGGCATACTGAAGTTATGATTCAAATAAGGATGTTCATCGAAATTGCTAGAAACCTTAAAAAGCAGCTTGTGAACATGGTGAAAAAGTGAGATAGATGAAAAAAACAAACAAAGCAAAGGTGAGTGAATCATAAATGATGAACAGAGGGACGCAGCTCGCCAGGGTCATGGTAGCCAATACTACGCACCTTTATTCTGCAGGTAAATAACTAACTATGGCCTCATTGATTTACTGTCATGAAGACATTATCTTTGACCACACAATAAAATACAGAGGAGAACAAGCTACTTTTTCCAGAGAGAAAAAGAAAGGCTAATCCTAGAGTTTCTGAAATGGTTAAAGACTGAAAGTCCTCTGGAAACCCTTAAGTACTGTTCTTATGCCCTTACCCACCTCACACACAGTAAAGAAAGAGAAGTATATTGCACTAAAGTCCATCGGTTATGTTTTTTAAATCCTCAGCGTAGATTAAATCTAGAAACAGAAGCAAAACCTGCACAGTTGTTGCTGCCTCGGTAGTGGAAATACAACCACAAAACATGCTCTCAAGCCCCTCATTTTTATGCCCAAGCCTGATGTGACACAGTCTTTGCTGCCATTACCACGGCCCCCACTCCTCCGCCACTTCTTTTGCCCCCCCACCAAAAGCCTTTTACTTCAAGATTTTTTTCTAAATAACGAACTCCTCTATTGGTCTGGACAAAGGTCCCTTTCAGACCCTTGTAGGATACGCTTTAGAAGCTGACAGGCTTTTTTCCTGCATCTAGAAGGTTTTGTCCCTGCTGCTGCTTTTACTTTCATCTCTTTCACGACAGTAACTTCCCCAAACAGAAGTGACAATGCACTGATATGATTTTGCTCTCTTCACAATATTCATAATATAAGGACAACACTTGGGTGCAGCTACCTTCTCAAAACTCATGTCTAAATACCTGTGTTACAAACAACTTCTTCTGCTGCCCGAAGGAACAGACTTGCCAAAGCTACAAGGCCAGAAAACCCCTTACAGGTTTTCACTCACTGTCTAGAGAGGACTACTCAGGTTCTAAAGACTTATTTCCCAAAGTATTGATGCTTCTTAACCAACAAACACCTGTGCTATTTGTCTTTAAGTGATTATGTTAAAAGAGTTTGGGCTGTACTGATGGTGTTACTGCACATCTGTATCTTTGGAAGTAATTGGGTAACTTGCACTAGATCCACTGTCACATGACAGACTTTCCTTGTCCAAAGACATCTTCCACAACCCACCTTATTGTGGCAAAGTATTGATGCAGAAATTTTCTACTTACAAAATGAACATGTTATTTAATTTAAAAGGAAAAAAAAAAACCTTGCCTAACAAGTAATGAAAAACAAATAGCATTAATAGCTTGGTCAATGGTTTGTCACTCGCTGTTCTTACCATAATACAATCCAGCAAATGAAAATCTGGCAGAAAAACCAGAGTACTCTGTGCCTTAGAAACACTCATTGTTACAAACAGCTATAGCTTAGGAATGACAGCTTCCCTATTAACATCCTATCTATTTAATCCCGTGACTTTTTCTACACTCGCCATTTGATAAAGTTTGACAACGCAGAATTCGGCTGCAAAACTGCATATAATGAGAGCAGGCTGTAACATCGCACTATCTTCCTTGAGGCTAATCACTTTATAATGAGTTTAGTGAAAAGTACCTATGCAATAAGTTGTAGCTGACAGCAGCCCAAGGGAACCTCTAAGTGCTAAAAATTAGCTGCTGAGGGATGTTGAATCTCATCTTTCTGAAGATAGAAAACAGGTTTCTTTCTAAAATACATGCAGTTTAAAGTAGGCATAAATCAAACAGACGGTAAAAAATTTGGTTTGCTGTGGGCTTTATCATGTTTTTATTCTTTCATTCTTATGAGGTAACAGATACTTTAAAAAGAGAGCAAGATTATTTATCCTGCTAGAGATCCAATTATACTAATTTGTGACACTATACTGCTTGGGATTCAAAAAGGACTCTGTTTTGAATCAGCTTGCCTTGGTGAGCTACGCAGGGTAACTGAAGACCTCTACTGCCTTCTCTGAGGACAGGAACTCAGAGGACAAAATTCCTCCCAACCAGGTCCAAAAAGCAGAATTATGCCCCCTCCCCTTTATATTTTTTTTTTCCCCTCCTCAGCAGTAAAAGCCCTCTGTATTGTTCTGTACTGTCAATACATTGGTTTGCCAACCAGAACAATTAGTTGCTATCATTAGATAGCACATTACACAAATTTAGATTATCTGGGAAATCTGTGGTTCTAGAAATAAACACTTTAATATTGCAGATCATCAAGCTTGGAAGAAGTTCAGCCCTGTGGAATCCAGGGTTATGAACCACGAGGAAAAATGATTCTGAAATCATGAACAGGTAATACATACAGGTACAGAATCTCTGGATTACAAACCCAGTAATTCTTACATGAAAATATTGCTTTTGCTGCAGAGATCACTGTAATGATGGACACTGCACCTAACTTTGCCAATATTTTTTTCAGGGTGATATGACAACTGTCTATAATAGCTACTGGGGAAATGTGCAGAGCTTACAATACCTGTTCTAGGAATTTGGCTAATATACTTTAAGGATATTAAATAAATGACTTTACAGACTAACCCAACATTCTTTAATGGAAAAAGCCATGGGAAAATTATTCATTGCTTGTTAGAACATCTAGGTGAAATACTGTATGCAATTCCACCCCAGACTTCATGGAACATCAGCTACGTGAGATTAGCATTCCCTAATCTATTACCTGTATACATAACACCTGTTAATCATGTCTACTTCAGAAATAACAGAGTTATATTTCAATTTAACCAAAATGCACAAATATTTATAGTTTAACAGAATCATGTTTAACATAGCCAGCTACTTGGGAGTTAACTGACAAATATGGACAATATAACATAAATCTAGAAAACAATGTAACTGCATCTAAAATAATCATTCCAGGCTCTCTACAAACTGGTAAAAAACTATTATGTTTTAACATACTGTAATTATACCTGACACAACTATATAGTTAACTGTTATCCTAGTTTGCATGTCTACCTACATCCATAAAATATATACCTGCTGATTATATTTTACTCCAGATTGCCCTTTTACCTAAACATTTACAAAATATAAACCCACAGTTATTAGAACAATTTCTTCTTCTATCGTGTAGTACAATGTTCAAATGGTAAGGAAAAATGCTCCCATTTTGCACAAGGAAAATGATCTTCTAAAATTCTTGAGAACATGACAAATAACTCAACCTGAATTTTAACACTTATGAATGAATGACTTGGAATTAATTCATGCTACATTTTGTGTCATCACACCCTAGTGAGATATGGTTTATCTTGGTTTAAGATTTTACTCCATTAATTTTTATTTTATTTATTTTTTTTTTTAATTTAAGGTTTTCAGTGACATCTGGAGACATATTTTCAGAGGCACAAAAAAAAATCTTTAAAGAAGTCTGACAACAGCTTAGTTTT
>VZTL01019211.1:74933-86635 GCA_013400535.1 Scopus umbretta | reverse complement strand
GGAGTTCCGTCCCCCCTCAGGTCAGGAGTTCCGTCCCCACTCAGGTCAGGAGTTCCGTCCCCGCTCAGGTCAGGAGTTCCCCCCTCTGGGACCAGGAATTCTGTCCCCCCTCAGACCAGGAATTCTGATCCCCTCAGGTCACTAATTCTCCCCTCAGGTCAGGAATTCTGCCCCCCGCCCCAGGACCAGGATTCTGCCCCCTCTGGGGCCAGGAGTTCTGCCCCCCCTCAGGCCATGAATTCCCCTCTCCAGGGCCAGGAATTCTGTCCCCCCCGCACCCCTAGGCCGGGAATTCCACCCTCCCTGGCCAGGAATCCCCCCCCATTCCCGCCTGTGGGCCAGTGGGCAGCAATCCATCGGTTCCCCTCCTTGCGGGTGGCCTGACGGCAGGGCCCTTCTCCCCACACCCAGGATGCGGATCGTGGATGACGACGTCAGCTGGAATAGCATTGCTGCTGTCCAGGAGAAGGAGGAGGAGGAGGAGGACGAAGGGGACATGCCTGTGGTGAGCGGGGAATTGTGTCAAACGCGGTTTCGCAAACGAAATCTGCTTTCCTGACGGCCTGCCTCGTGTCTCTCTTTGGGAAGCGCTTGCCAAGCCCTTCCTGGCCGCCACCGCTTTTGGTGGCTTCCGCAGCAGGGACGGGCGAGCTTTTCCTGCTCCGAGCGCAGGGGAGTTGGATTTGCTCCCCGCAGACAAAAGCGGCCTGTTTGTGGCGTCTTTCCCTTTTCGCCACCGCCAAAAATGCGCGGTAGGGCCGGGGCACTGGTTCTCGCAGCTTTCCAGCGGCCGCTCGAGACGCGGCGGAAGGTACCTGCGTGATTGCCGGAGCCTGCCGACCGCTGCGGCGCGGCTTGCGGCACGGGCCGGATATCTCGGCAGCGAAGCGACGACGGGTAAAGGCTTCGGAAAAGCGTTTTGAGATCCGGCTGCGGGCAGGCAGCTAAATGACGGTCACGCGCCGGTTGCCCGTCAGCGCCATTGCGCTTCTTTGAGGGTGGAAATCCTTTCTTTTCCTTTAAAGCCGCGTGGTTCACTCTGGTGTTCTCTCTTCAGGTGGCAGAATTTATTGATGAGCGTCCAGATGAAGTGAAGCTCATGGAGGAATTCCGAACAAATGCTAAATGGAAACTTCTAGGAGGTGAGCCCAGACCTTTCCATCCTCTCTCCTTCAGTGTTCCAACTGCTCTAAGCAGTGACGGTGCAAGTTAAAAATGATGCTAGCTAAAAAAAAAGAAAAAATAGCCTTGAAATGCTGAAGAAATCACGGACTGCGGAGGGGCCTAACGATGGTGACTTTCTGATTGATTTTTTTTTTTAGACCAGAACGAAGACTCACAAAGCTCGGATATTTCAGTACCTGCCAGATCTACCATGAGGTACGGGGCTCCAGCTAGAAATTCTTCTGTCGGTTAAGTCTTGCTTTCTGGTATCATCTGTCGTGTTCTGCAGTTTCTAAGTGATTTGGGGTGAAACGTGGGAAGTGGCTCGCGCAGGGGCTCCTTTTCCACTGCTGCATAACCTCCGTCCGGCGGGGGGGAAACCGGCAGACGGCGTGCTGCCTAGGTTTCCGCATCGCCCGCGAAGAGCTGTCCCGCAGCCCTCTGACAGCATCGGGGACACGGGGGCGGTGACTCGCCGTAGATCTGGACCGTGGCGAGGATGGCGGCGTTACAACGTGCCTCTTTACCGAAGGCATTTGCGGGATGTTCTGTGGTCGTGCAGCGTCCAGGCTCTCTGAGAGAGCGTGCTGGGGCGTTTCCTCGTGGGAAGACAATCGTACGAGGGCACAAAATGGGTTTTGTAGTAGGAGTGTCGCAAGGGTCCCCGGAGACTTAAAAATTACAGGCTTTCCTGTGATCCAGGATGCCTCGGAGGGTGTCCGGGACCTGCTCTGGGAAGTTTGCGGCTCAGTGACACAGGTCACCCCAGGGAGGTGCAGCACCAAGTACAAATTTGCATTCAGAAAGTTGTTTTCATCCTCAACCCCTACTGCTGGCTTTACAGGTCCCACTTGGTGTTTGTTTCCAGTCTGGAAATGGCAACACAAACAAAAACCTAACTCTCAGTTTCACCGTCTGCCCCCCTCGCAGGCGACAGCGCCACGACTCCCCGGACGGCTCGCCGCCAAGGAGGCTGCGCCACGACTCCCCGGACAAATCGCCTCCAGGGCAACAGCGCCGCGACTCCCCAGACCTCTCCCTGCCAAGAAGGAAGCGCCATGACTCCCCAGACTNCAGCGCCACGATTCCCCGGACCCATTGCCTCCCAGGCGGCAGCGCCACGATTCCCCGGACCCATTGCCTCCCAGGCGGCAGCGCCACGATTCCCCGGACCCATTGCCTCCCAGGCGGCAGCGCCACGATTCCCCGGACCCATTGCCTCCCAGGCGGCAGCGCCACGATTCCCCGGACCCATTGCCTCCCAGGCGGCAGCGCCACGATTCCCCGGACCCATTGCCTCCCAGGCGGCAGCGCCACGATTCCCCGGACCCATTGCCTCCCAGGCGGCAGCGCCACGATTCCCCGGACCCATTGCCTCCCAGGCGGCAGCGCCACGATTCCCCGGACCCATTGCCTCCCAGGCGGCAGCGCCACGATTCCCCGGACCCATTGCCTCCCAGGCGGCAGCGCCACGATTCCCCGGACCCATTGCCTCCCAGGCGGCAGCGCCACGATTCCCCGGACCCATTGCCTCCCAGGCGGCAGCGCCACGATTCCCCGGACCCATTGCCTCCCAGGTGGCAGCGCCACGATTCCCCGGACGTCTTTCTGAAGAGAATCAGTTTGGCAACAGGGAAAAAGGGCTGCAAAACCACAGACAAATGGCAGTCGGGGGGAGTCCAAGGAGAGCAATCTCAGCTCAGGCACAGCGTCTCTGACAAGTCCTCGTCTCATCAGAAGCGTCAGGGTACTCCAGATCTATCCCCTCCACGGAAGAAGAGGTACGATTCTGACCCAGATTCGTCACCGCCTCGGA
Source organism: Scopus umbretta (assembly GCA_013400535.1). Lineage (NCBI taxonomy): Eukaryota > Metazoa > Chordata > Aves > Pelecaniformes > Scopidae > Scopus > Scopus umbretta. Next base: position 83,655 of record VZTL01019211.1, on the reverse strand, counting down.
GAAAGAGGGCTGGGTCACCTAGCCTGAAAAAGCAGAGCGGAACAAAAGGTGAGTGTCGTGCGCAAGAGTCCGTTCTCTCTGTCCTGTGCGTTGCTGGCTGCCCGCTCTGCGATAATGTCTGCGTGCTCCTGAGGGGTGGGCGGCGCGGCACTGGTGGTCCGCAGCCATGGAACGGCAGCGGACAGGTTGTCCTTTCTGTTGGTACGGCTAGTGCTTCTAGTCCTGTTTGTTCATCGGCTGGGCTAGAGGTGACCTAAGAGCTAGCTGGCGAGGGCTTAAGCATGTGCGAAAGGAAAGCGGAGTTTACACCCTGTCTCCAGGCCCTACGCGTTCGGAAGGAAGAGGATTCACAGCCTCTTGTCGTGTACTTGTCTTTTCCCTACAGCTTGTCGACTCTTAAGGTCTTGATTTTTCTAGGAGTGGACCTTGTGCGCCGCCACGTTTAGCCCTCTCGTGGGACTAATTCTGCCTAATGCCGTGGTTTTTAGTTCGTGTATGTCTTTACTGCAGGTGCTTCTCCGGCCACGAAAAAGCTTAGGCCGGTGCCCTCGCCTCGGAGGTGCCTGAGGCACGACGCTGACTCTCCCTCTCCCCGGAGGGGTACCCGGAACGCCTCTGATGCAGACCGCAGGCCGCGCAGCCGTTCCCCTAAGCGTGGTCCTCTCAAACGGAATCGGAGCAAATCCTCGGACTCTGACCTATCTCCTCCACGACGGCCTCTGCCAGCCGGAAGGGATCGGCACACTTCAGGGAGTCCCCCCGACCTCTCGCCTCCTCGCCACCGTGACGCTAAGGGTTCTCCCAAGAAGGTAAGCGTTGCGTCTTTCCGTTTAAGCTGTAGATTGCTTTCTGGTGATAAAGACCTGTACAAGTCCGACGACTAAGAAATCGTGGAGCAGAAATTTCCTTCACCTCGTGCGTGCAGCGGTGCCAGACCCTCCGCTTGCAATAAGAAAACAAACGCGAGGGAGGAGCTCTGCCTCGGCCCCGCTCTGTTTCTGGAGGTCCGGGGAGGTTGGTCGCGAGGATGCCAGCAAAGCGGCTGCCTAACGGGGCCGTCTCTGCTGACGCGTCGCGCTCGGCTTGGGGCCGTCCCCTCGTTACGCCTCCGGACGGCTCTCAGCTAGCAGTACCTGTGGGTTTTTTGTTCGGTCGGCAGGCAAACACGATGTTATCTGGGGTCAAAGCCGGCTTGGTGTCAGCTGAGGTGCTCCGGAGGGAACAGCAGGAGCTCAGGAGGCACGAGAGAAATAACAGGCACTTGGAAGGTAGGGGCGTAAAGACGGTGCGCGAGCACCAGCTCGCTTTCTCTGCTTTCAGCTGTCTCTTGCTGCTGTATCGGGCCCCGGCGTTAGGGTGCTGACGGAGGGCATCCGTGCGGAGCAGCATCGAGGCATGCTGACGGATTGCTTGGGTAGGGTCACTGAGCCCCTGAAACGGCAGATTTGTAAAGGGCGGTTTCAAAGCAACGCCCGTCAAGTCAGAGGGAGGGCGAGAGGCTTTTTCTCTGTCTGCCCCATCCGCGAGTCTGAAGAAAGCAGAGCGATGCTCGAAGAGCTCGGGGTACGAGCATGGCTGCGTGGGGCAGCAGATAAAAGCAAGAGCCGTGATCCTGCCTGGGTTTGGATGATGAGCTTTCTCAGAGGCCAGAACAAGTAAAAGCGAAAAACTTTGAAGTGAGTCGCGGTGGGTCACTGGGTTGTCTGGAGACGGCGAAACGTTCCAAAACGCGTGACTTGAGGCGTCTGCCCCCTCCAGAGGAGTCCCAGCACTCTGAGACCGTCTTCCGAGACAAGTGGGGCCGCAAGAGGGACCTCGCGCAGGAGCGGCTGGAGCAGAGGCAGGAAGCTGAAGCGAAGTCCGAGAGAGACGAGCAATACGCCAGATGGGGTAAAGGGTAAGGCTCTCCAGAGCTGCCTAGCACGGTCTTTGGGCCTCGCGTTACGGCTTAGCGCTCCCCGCTCCCTGCTCTTTCGCCCAGTTTCCATACCGCTTCCAGCAGCGGTGGTGGCGTGCCGCTTCCTTCCGCGTTTGAGCCCGGGGCCAGGAGAGCACGTGTTCCACGCGTCTCGGAGACCCCCTCGGTTATTCCCTCCGTCGCTGGACATGCATCAGGAATGCTGCGCACGCGGCGGAAGATCGGGACTGTGATCGACCCTGCGACTTGAGCGAGTCACGGGAAACGATTGCTTGGGCGTGGAGTGACCCTTTGTGCTTGTTTTCAGGCTAGCGCAGGGGAGGCAACAGCAGCAGAACGTGGAAGATGCAATAAGAGAGATGCAGAAGCCGTTGGCCCGTTATATTGACGACCAGGACCTGGATCGAATGCTGAGAGAGCAAGAGAGAGAAGGAGACCCCATGGCCGACTTCATCAAAAAGAGGAAGGCCAAAGAGAGCAAAGAAAAGAAAGGTTTGGATGTGGAGCTGCGCCGGTGCATGGTTTAAGGCTCCAGCGGCGTAGAAACGCAGCTGCTGTGACACAAGTTGCCCAAGACCGCCAAAGCAGCTTAGTTCTGAAGGGCTGCTTCTCTGGAGTTGGCGTAGTAGCCGTTTTTGCTGCCCCTGGCTTGTTACCAGTGAGGGTTGCTCTTCTCTGGTAGCCGAGAGCGCAGGATCTGGCGACATAAAAATCAACAGGCTCCAGTCTGCCTATCTTTGGAAGCTTCCTCTGCGAGCTGTGGCTGGCGTTAGGCCGCCCGTGCCCCTGTATACCTCGCGGGCTGATGACGCCGTGGTTGCGCTGGAGTAGTGAAACGGCTGTGTTGCTCTTCCTCTTTCTAGAAAGACCCAGATACAACGGACCAGCACCACCGCTCAACAGGTTCAATATATGGCCTGGGCATCGCTGGGATGGTGTGGACAGGTACGCGTTCCTGCTACGGTGATGTGGTAGAAAAACAGTAAAAAATTAAGGAGCTTTGGCCTCAAAGAGTTCGCAGCGTGAAGGTTCCCAGTTACCGGATAAATGAGATCGTTGGCTGATACTTAACACGGTAAGGCTGACCGTGTTAAGTTCGCGCATGGGTGAGGAATGCGTGCTGCTCTGGGACGGAAGGGAGCGAGGCCGGTGCCGTCGGCGAGGGCGCGAATAGCTTCTGCAGCGCGAAGGCCCGGCAGCAGGCAGGGAGGGACACGCTCGCCCGCAGGATGTAGGTGACGGAACGCGCTTCAGAGACGCCGACCGTTGTTAACCGCAGATCCAGGCGGAAGCTGAGCCAGAGTAAAAGTAGTGGAAAACTCGTGACGTCCCTAAAAAGTTTCGTTGCTCGAGAAGGGCTTCTGCGCAGCAGCCCATGGTCTTCTCGGTATTGCTTTGCAGGTCCAACGGATTCGAGCAGCAGCGCTTTGCCCGGATAGCCAACAAGAAGGCAGTCCAGGAGCTCGCGTACAAGTGGAGCGTTGAGGACATGTAGACGAGCTGAAGCACCGTGCGGAGCGGCGCTCCTGAGTCGATGCTACGGAGCCTCGCCTGCTGCCGCTGCCAGAGCTGCGAGGAATGGCTTGCTCGGCCTGGACCAAGCCCCGTCCTCCGCCTCTGGCAGCCCAGTGGACCGTCTTCCGAGGGACTAAAAGCAGATTTTCCTGTTGGCCAGAGAGGACGAGCACAGGGAACTCAGCGGCGCTACTTGGAGCAGCATGGTGGCCGGGCGCGGAGGCGAGGTGGCCGCTGCCTGCGGGACTGCCTCGGCTCTCTGGCGCTCCCCCGTAAGGTGCTGCGGACATTGGTTTCCAGGCTGTTTGTTTGTCTTCTAACAAACCGTAGAAGCTGTGCGCTTCATTGTTTTATGCCAAATGCTTTGTCCTCTGCGGGCAGTTCACAAGTCTTCAGGTGTCCTAAATCTCAGGTGTTTTTCCTTCGCGGCACCAGCGTGCCGAACGCTTGGTCGCTGGAGGGTTAGCCTCGCCCAGTAGGTCGGTCAGATCCAGGCTCGGCTGCAGCCGTGTGCGACTTCTTCCAGCGAGCAACTACACCCTAAAAGTACTTACGAGCTGTGAGCCAATTTGCCTCTGGGCCGACGTTGGATCCTCCCTGCGTCCTTCCCAGCGCGCCCGAAGGGCTTCTCTTACATTTGTCTAGTTGCCGTGCCCTCCACTTCACGGAGGCGCTGACGTGCGGTGGAGGCACTAAAGCTCAGCTTCTCCGAGCCCCGGCTGAGCAGGAAGCCGCTTACTGTCCGCCGCTCTGGCCCCCTCCTCCAAGAGGCTCAGAGACCGACCTGCAAGGCCGCATCCGGCGGCGAAATCTTCAGGAGCCCCCGCAACTCGCGGCGGGTCGAGTGCTTGTGGCAATAAACACACGGAGGGCGTTGCGGTTGCTTCCCCCCACCTTTTTTTCGGGGCAGCTCACGGCGGCGGAGTGGTCGCCCCGGCCTTCTCTCTGGACGGTGGTGCTGGTAGCTCGGCCGCTTCTGGGGGGGGCTCGCTTCGGCGCGAAGCCTAACCCCTCGCACGCAATCGGATTTGTCGGGCTTGGAGCTGGAGGCCAGGCAGAGAGCTTCCCTTAATCCCCGCTTGGCAGAAAGCACTTGTGGAAATAAATACAGTTGTTCTCGTTGACATCCCAGGGAGCAGGTATTCAGTGCAGCCCGCGGTTTCCATGGAGATGCCTTGTCTTCGGTAGCGGCCGCGGGGCCGGGCGTCAGGATTGCTCTTTGCGGAGATTCTCGAGCGCTAGGAGGGCCCTGGGCGAGAGGTGTAACGGCAAAGGCTTCTCTGGAGCGGGGGAGTCTTGGGACTTCCTTCCCTCTGGCTTGGGGTTTTTTTTTCTTTTGTAGTCGCTGTGTTGCGTTTCTGGCAGTCCTGGAATCTCTGTGTACACCTGTAAATTACAGCTTTCTTTTTTTACCTGCATTTGCCTGGTGGTGTTTTTTTTTTCCGAGGCAGGGGCGGGGAGGGTAAACAACCGTCAGCCTGCCGGTAAAAGGATGGGGTCCATCGTCGTCTGCGGCTCCCTCTGCCAAACGAATTGCGCTTTGCTACCGTCCCTTGCCACGGCCCGTGGTCGCTCTCCAGGCTGCGGGTGGGAGCTGGGTGGCCCCCGGCCGCGCCGACGGTCCCGCCTGCATTTATGGGGGAGTCGGCTACGCGTCGCCGCGTGCTTTGGGGGACAGGTACTCTTCTGTCGCCGCGTGCGAGCGTGTGAACCGCCGACTGCTGCTCGCGGCCGGTGAGCGAGGCCGGGAGAGGCATGGAGAACCAGGCGCCGCTTGTAGACCTCGTGGGAGCGAGCTTTTTCACTTCAACGGGCAAACCGAAGGAAGGCGCGCGGAGCGGGTCTCGTTTCTTTGGTGGGCACAAAGGTGGCGTCGGGAAGGCTTCGCTCCCCCGGCCCCTGTCGCAGCCCGTCAGGCAGGAAAATGGTTTGGGAGTGTGAGGCGACAGCGTGAGGCAGCAGTGAGAGTTCAGAGCTGCCGCCGCAGCGCGGTGAAAGCCTGCTCTTCAGTTGTGCGTGCCTTCCAGTTGCGCGTTCCCCTTCTGTCGCCGAGGTCCTGTGCTGTTTTGCTTCTTTTCTTTTCCCCCTGCAACCTGAGGCAGCTGCAGCCTTGAAGAGCAGAGCGACATTCGACACATTCTTGGTTTTGCTCTCACTTACCCGAGTGCTTCTGGAGATGTTAAAAAAAAACAACTAAAGGCATCCGTGCAAAATAACAGAGCGCGGGAGAGCTTAGGTGGTGCGAATCTAACGTTTTAACACGCGTCCTTCTGTGTCGTTGCCTTGGCGCAAGTCAACGAACGTCAGGATGGCTGAACTGGATGCAGCTGGACTAACAAAACCAGGGATCTAAAATGGCACTTAAGCTTCAGAGGGGACGGGGGAGCCGCCTTGTTCCCTCTGCTGATGGATCGAGCCCATCGCCAAGACGCCGGGAGCAGCATTAGCCGGAGCAGGACCCGCAGGTCCTGGAGGTGCCGCCGCAGCTCCCCGCGGAGCTCGGGCTGCGGCTGCTGGAGAAACCAGGGTCTCGCTGGGGTCGGTACGAGCGGCGGGGCTGCAGGCTCTCCAGCTGTTCGAGGGAGCGCAGGCGCTTCGGTGCAGGCAGGGCCCCTGCTCCCGACGAGCGAGGCAGCCAGCCCGGTCCTGCCCTGGAGCAGGCAGCCTGGCAGCGGCTGGGCTCGGCGGACGAGAGGACAGTAGGAAGCGGCTCTAAAGGAACGTGGAGACGGGATGGTAAAGAAGCGCGAACGCTCTCGGAGCGGCTATAAAGGAGCAGCCAGCACGCGCCCTTTGCAGCTACAGAGCAGCGCTGCTTGCGTCTCTTGTGAAAGAGGCCGGGGCCCGGCCTGTGGGTTTGCTCACGACAGGCGTCACTCCAGGGCTGCCGCTCCGCCGAGGCGGCGTGGGATGCGAGGGAGCAGAAAACGGGACGTCGCTGGCAGCGCGGCACGCGAAGCACATTCAACTTCGGTGGCGAGAGGGCTGAAGCCGCCTGCAGCTCGCCGAAGGCCCGCGCATCGCGGGAGAGAGCAAGGGCTGCACCCCGCGTCCCCTGGGCACGGACGGGGTCCGTGCTCCGAGCGAGGACCTGTCCCTTGCACGCCTCCCTCCCCGATCCCGTCCCTGGGTGCCTGTGCTGGCTGGGAAGCAGGGAAGCGGGTTTGTCCCGGCGCCCTGGGTCTGTGTCCCGTGTCGCTGCGGCTCTCCTGGCCCAGGCGTGGCTGCGCCTGAGCGGTTCTGGCAGCAGAGCGATTGGAAAGTGCCGCGGGATCCGCTGGACGAGGGGTGACGGGGATAAAGCCGGTGACAGCAGGAAGCGGATCTCTCCGCTCGTGTTTCTGGAAGGGCAGCAGCCCCGGTCTTGGCATTGAGCAGCGACTTTGATTAGCTTTAACCAAAAAGCCAGAATATTAAGATTTTAATTTAATTTAAAACACTGTCATTCACCGTCATGGCAAACACCGAGCAGAGTAATTATTATGCAAATTAGGCCGATAGAAAAATGATTAATAATTGCACAAATTAAAAATTATTGTAAACATCCTGTGACTAGTGATAAGTCCGGGAGGAGTGCGTGCGCAGGAGGCGGCGCTGCTCAGCCAGCTCCTGCATCCTGATTTTCTCATTAGTGGGATTTAATTAGCAAGCGATGCGAAGGAGCCGGGCGGCGTCGGGGTGGGGGGGAGGTCGAGGGCCGGCACCTGGTTGCCGACGGTGGGAGAGGGGGAGGCCAGCCGGGCGCTCTGGCACCGAGCTTGGCCTTGGAGTCCAGCTCCCGGCTTTAAACTCCCGTTACTTTGCCGAGAAGCTGCTTCCGGAGCCGGCGTCCTCCTGTTCCGAGGCACCGTGCCGCTGCCAGCCGGGTGCACNCCCGGAGCAGCCCCCAGGCGGGCGCTTGCTGGCGACTGGCGGAGCTTGCTCCCTCGAACAATTAACGAGCTTATTTGTCTGGCGTTTTGCCGCTAATTGCACACCGTTATTTTTTTCCCCCTGTTCGACTGTTTTACTTTTGTACTTTTGACAGTGAGCATGATAATAATAATAATGGGCTTACACTGGCTAATAGGCTTACGTGGCGCATTATTCATGTCAAGGACAAGCAATTAAGCTTGGCCTCGCACATAATAATTAGATTTTTGTTGATGAGCTCATCGGGAACGTGTTTAGGTACGATTAAGAGCTTAATTCCCGGCGTGCGACACCCTCTGCCCGCTGGCGGGAGGGTTGGCCCGGGGCGGTGGGCGCTGCGGCAGCCCCCGGGGGCGGACGGCGGAGGGGGGCTGCCGGATCCAGCCTGGGCCCGCCTCAGCCACCCCGTGTCCCTCCCGCCGCGGAGGAACGTGGCTTCTCCTGGCGACCCGGCTCTGGGCTGCTTCGGTTTTGGTTCGGTTTGGGGTTTGTTTTTAATGGCTCCAGCAGAGCCGGTTCTGGCAAGTGACGTGTTACCCTACCCATTTCCCGCTGCCATCTCCCCTTATTTTTTAATTGCAAGCAGCCCGAGATCCCTCCTTTTCGTTTTCCTCTGCCCGCCAGCGGCTCCAACTCGCGGGTGCTCGGCAGAGCCCGGTGGCTGCGTGAACGGTCCCGGGCTTTCGGCGGGGAGCGCCGGGGGACGGCGCGGGGCGCGGGCGGCCCCGGGGCGCTTGGGGGGAAACGCGCTTTCCCCGGTGGGCGGCTCCGTCCCGCGGTGGGGCCAGGACCTAAAGGGCCCGAGACCGGCAGGGGGGCGGTCGTGTATGCGCGTGCGCGCTTTCCCTAATTATTCCATGATTAGGGACGCGCAGAGATAAAAATTACTAATAATATTTACTCTAGACTCTATTTTTTTAAATAAGCTCGCTCGCTCGCCCGTTCCCTGAGCCTGGGTGGAAATAACTTTGCAGATCCCAGTTAATGAATATTTGTAAATGCAAGAACGTTCGGCGCCGGAATATCCGGAGGGCATCCTCTCTCTGCCTTGTAATTTTTTTTTTCACGAGATATTTAATATTTATGGTTCCACAGCCTCGTGAATAAAGAGCCACCCGCAAACCCCCAGGAGCGCAGGGGCTGGGGATATTTACGGCGCTGCTTCTTTTCCTTTTCAATTACAGAGACACCTCACATAATTAAGTGCTAATAACCTTGTTAATCTAAAATTGATACTCTTTCTCCTGGCCATCTCTTAATAGAATTAAAAAGAGATTAATAATCAAGGCTATGAGACGTTGCGCCCAACGAAGGCAGCGGGGGCCGCGCTCCGGCCCCTTGCCGCGCTCCCTGGGGAGGACGCGGGAGCCGGCGCCG
>VZTL01019211.1:52236-63179 GCA_013400535.1 Scopus umbretta | reverse complement strand
CTGAGCCAGTGCAGAGGAGCGTGGGCCTCTGCCAGCAGCGGTGGATGCGTCTGACCCGGCGGCGCCTGCTGCTCGCTAGCCCCCTCCATCCTCTGGCCCCGCGCCGGGGGGGGCGACCGGCGAGCGGCGTGCGTCAGAAGCGGGTGTACCGTGGCTGGGGGCCCTGGCAACTTCCCTGCGAAAGGCTCCCTCGCTGAGTTCGTGGCCAAGCGGGAGAGAATCTGGAGGTTTGGGCAGAGGGGTTTGTGCCAAACGGGAAGACCAAAGAGTGAGCGGGAGGGGGTAGGTGGAAAGCAGGAAAAGAGAAAGTCAGCCCGCGTTCTGAGGGAACCGCAGACCTCGCTCGCTCTGGAGAAACGGCGTGCCGTGGTGGTTGGGATTTGTCAAAATGGATATAGCGCCTAACAAGACGGACAATTCTGGCGGCGGCCCCGCGGCCGGCGCAGCCTCTTGACAGCTTTTGTCCTTGCTGCCTCGTATTTCACATCTGGTCTTTTTGCTTTTCCCCTGCATCAACGTCTCCTCTCCGCTTCCCTCCCTTTACTCTCCCACATCGCTTCTTTCGTCTTCCGCGCTCTCGTCTGCCTAACCCTCCCGCTCCCTCTCCACTAGACGGGTTCTCCGCAGAACCGCTTCGTGCTCCTCCAGCCCCTCCGCGGGCTCCGTTCCTGGGCTCCCGGGCCGGCTCTCCCGTGTCGAGGGGCGGCTTCAGGAGGGGGCTCGCAGCCCTCCTCACCGAGCCCCTCTGCGGTGCTGCCCGTCCCCACCGCTGCTGGCACCGCGCTCCCTCCACTTCGGGCTCCTCTCCTCCGTCTCCGAGGTTAGGCGACCTGCTTCCCTCTCCTCTCCTGAGCTCCCGGCGGGATCGCCCGGCACCGTTCACTGTTTGGGTTTCGTTCTTCGTTGCCCTTCCCGGTTCTCCCGCGCCTTTCGGGCAGAGGGCCAGCGGCCGTGTCCCGTCCTCCCCTTGGAGAGCGTCCCTCGCACCTGGTTAAAGGGAAGCGTCGGCCTCTCCCCGGGTGAAGGGCCCCATAACTCACGGCTGAGCAGCCAGGAGCAGCCCGGGGCGTCCTGGCCGGGCTGGCAGTTCTCGGGGAGACCCCGGCCTGCTCCCCCTGCGGCGGTGGGGGTTCCCGCCTGGGAGCCAGACCCCAGGGATGCCTCCGGCATCGGCGAGGGGCAGCGTACCTGCGGGAGCAGCAAACCAGCAGGCGGGCGGGAGGCGGCGGCGCGGGGCTGTGAAGCCCTGGCAGGGACCCCCTGGCGAAGGGGGGGCCGCGTGGGGCTGCCACGGGTGGGCGAGCCACGGGCCGTCCCCGCGGCGGCGCGGACGGGAGATGGCAGTGCTGCACCGGCGCAGGGCCCCACGTCCCCAGCCGCTGGCCCTGCGCCGGCGGCGGTGGCGAGCTCACAGGTCGCTGCGGTTGTTAATTGCTTCTAATGAGAACCCCCCGGGCTGCTTGATTCCTGTGGCCGCAGCCGAGGAGCGGGACGCGGGTCCGAGAGCAGCCCGAGGTGGGGTGGTGAGGCCCCGCTCGGCGCTCCGGCCCCTGCAGCGAGGATGCTGGAAGCATCGAACGCGCGGGCAGGGTTGTCTGCGTGGCCCGCGGCGGCCACAGTCCCCTAGGAGCTGCAGGAGCGAGAGACGTCCCTGCCAGGTCCTTTTGTCCCCGTAGGAACGAAGGCTCTTTCTGCGTCCTCCCAGGTGCCCAAGCCGGCCGCGCAGCGGCACACGGCGGGTCACCGCCATCCCCAGCACGGTCCGAGCGCCTTTGGGGCTCACAGCGTCAAGCTGGCAAGAGGCTGCTCCCGGCTCCGCTCCCAGCGGTGATGCCGGCTCTGTCCCACCGGTGCTGCTGGCACAGGAGAAGGGCAGAGGGGCTGGTCCTCAGGGGGCACGTTCATGAAGGAAAGGGCTTCCAACAGGGGAGATGTCTCCCTCGAGGCTTTTCTCTTTCTAAAAGCTCTTGTGAAGGGGGGAGTCTGGAGTAGAGGAGAGCTCAGACAGATCTGATTCCCCTATCTCAGACAAACACGCTCGCCTTTCCCTGACTGCAAATCAACAGGACATGTTCCAGGGAAAGATCATCTCGAAAGAAATGGATTTTCCCCCTACTGCTTTGCCATTTTTGCTTGTATTTCTGAAAGCCGGAGTGATGGGTTGTGAACTTTATGGAGCGATTTCTATTCTTCTCTCTCGTCTGACATGCGGGCAGAGAGACTGTGAGCCTGAATAACGAGACGGGACCGAAACACCTCAGGGGAAGGGTGCTGAGACCGGGGTGGCCTCCTCCCGCCTCTCGCCGCGCCTTCTCCTCCGGGCCCGCGGTAGGAAACTTTGTGCAGGGCGAGAGGCGGCTGCCGGACAAGGGCAAGGGCACGGGCAGGGCTGGGGGGGGCTGCTCTCGCCCACGGCCCTCACCGGGCGCCCGGCCGGGACGCTCTGCACGGGGAAGGCAGCGCAGCTGCAGAGCCGGTCTCGTCTGCTAATTGCAGAGCGCAATAAACGCCGAGCAATCTGAGTAATATAACGGCGGCGTTTAATTAATACCAAATGACTCTGGAGCTCGTATGGATTTCCACATTAGATCCACATTAAGACGAGATAGTCGGATCGCGAGTAACTTTACGGCAACAGACGCTTGAGGATTAGTGCGGGCGGGCGGCTTAGCGTCCCGCACCAGCCCTCCCCGTCGCCAGGGACGGGGATGTCCCCGTAAGCGCGTGGGTCCGTGCCCCGTCAGGCTTCACGGGCACGGGGCTTTTCCGGCAAGTCCTGCCCGGCTGGGGAAAGCGAAGCCGGCGAAAGGGGGACCAAGTTTCCGCGCTCCACCCGAACGCAGCGTCCTGCACGTAAGTAAAGGCCCCCCCCCCCCCACCCCGCCCCAGCCCCGCAGTCTTTTGAGTTCTGTATTACACACTCATTATACCTTTGGTGTGACAAATGATTGAAAAGTGTAATTTGGAAGCTAAGCTCCCCGTCACACTCTTCCCTATTGTTTATTTGCCAGCTCCGAACGGGTCGGCTGCCAAGGAAAGTAATCAGAAGGTAATAGCCTGATATGGGATGAATCCCCGGAGCTGCCAGCAAGCCGGAAAACTGCAGTCTCGGTGCCGCCTGCAGCGTTCATGCGCCGCAAATAATTGTGGAAAGCCGCGTAGCTGGGATCGAAGTTGGGCTGACATTTTGCGTCGTAAGGCTCGCGGTCGGATGTGGTTATTAGGAACTTGCTTGGGGCCAAGATGGCCCAAAGCGTCTCGGGGAGGGATGCCGCGATTCGCTTGCCCACACGGATGCGACGGCGTCTTCCCAAAGCAAAGCGCGTGTCGTTGTCGCCGTCCCCTCCCTCCCCGCGTTGCCTCTCGCTTCCCCCGCTTGCTGCGATCCTCGCGAAGCGCCGATTTTATTGAGTGTGGCAAGTGGCAGTTCATTAAAAAGTGGGAGCAGATGGGGAAGGGATTGTAGAAGAAGATTAATGATGCGCACCGACAACTGAATCGGCCCGGGTTTGGGAGTAAACACAATCACGCCGGCTTCCGGGGAGCGGGTAATCCTCCTCTGTCAGCTCCGGTCTAGTTAGCCGGCCGCGCTAACGAGAAGGGATGCCGCGGCTGCTGCCTTTGCTATGGAGCCTGACGGCCCGCGGGACATGGCTGCCCGCAGCAGGGGACCTCGGCTCCGGGGACGATGCTGGCAGAGGGCTGGGCGCGGGTGCCGTCATCGGAGGCGGCAGGGCCGATGCCGGGCGCGGGAGGTCGTCCTGGCCGCTGGCCCTGCTCGGGGAACGGCCGTGCAGACGGAGCGGCGATCCGGCTGGCAATCGCGCGGGTGACGGATGCCCGGGGCGAGACGGAGGCCGGCGGCCCCGCTGCGGGACGCGCGGCGGGCCCAGAGGCTCAGCCACACCGCCTGCTTGGGGAAAACAGAGATGTCAGGCCTGACACGGAGAAGCGGGGCGGCTCATTAAGCGTGCTAAATTTCTGTCAGCGGCCGCTTTTCCCCACCGTGACAAAGTTCACCTTTCCCTACCTGCTTTGCTTGTCCCGGCCTCGCGTCGCCTTTCATTTTCTGACAGCGCTGACCTATCCGCCAGGCTTTGCTGCGCGCTAATAGAAAGGCCATACACCAGCGAGCATCTCTGCCGCTGGATTTAAATACAGGGTACATTTGTCTTTCAGCAGGACGGCTGGTTCCTGCCAGCCTCCCCTCAGGAGGACAAGCCTTTCGTTATTGATGTGGCTGTAATTTTGCTGCAATTTAAAGAAAAGCGCCCAGCACCGCGTTTAAGCGCCGGCGGGGAGGGGAGCGGGACGGGGTCTGCTCGCGGCGGCAGGGGAGCTCCGGGGGGATGCTGCCCCTCGGGGGGCTGCGGAGCGGGAACCGGGTGGGACGCCACGGACCGCACGGATCCGCTGGGGCTGGCGTCCCCGCTGACGGGACGNCTACCGGGGAGGGCCGCTGCCCGGCCGAGCCACCGCCGAGGGCATAAATAATTTAATAAAGGAGCGTTTGAAATTATATCGTCCCAAATAATGCAATAAACCCTAATTTACTCGCATTTATCTCCCGGAGTTTTTTCTGAAAGCAGTAATCTTGCATCTTCTACAGTGATGGATTAGCAGGAAGGAAACTCCGCTGGGGAATGAAAACCCACATCGTGTAGTTTTTGACACGTTATTATTCAGTTTTATCTCGGGTTGCTCATTCCTGGGCCATTACTCATGTTCACAGGGATTTTTCTCCCCCCCCTTATTTACTTATTTTTGTCACGACCAGAAGCAAAGATGCTAACAAATCACCCCTCCTTTCCCTTTGGAGGGGCGGCGGGCGCAGGGATCGGTGCGGCACGCCCGCAGGGGTCTCCCCTTGGCCCCCCACGCACCGAGGGATGCCGCCCAGGCCCGGGTACCGGGTACCGCTTGCCCACGGCCGGCTCAGTCGCCCTCCCTGGCAGCGCTTCGGCCGGTTTTCAGGGTTTTGGTGGTTTTCAGGGCGCCTAACGGAATGGAGTAGAAGGGGAGCCGCCACGGGCAGCGTGCCTCTCCTTTGCCGCACAGGGCGGCTACAGTCGCCAATGCTGAGGACGTGGGAGTCCGCTGTTTGTAGCTTGAATTATTGCTAAAACTTTAATTATTGCTAAAACTCTGTCCTTCTGGCTTATTAGCAGTTACGCGTGGCGGGGCCCAGGGAGCAGTGCCCCGTAGTTTTCCCCCTCGGAGGGAAGGGTTTTTGGCTGCCTCGCTTAAAATCACAAAGAGGTTATTAAATAACTGCAAATTACCCGAGTAACGCCCGGGATGGCGGCTCTCTTATTTATTACCGCTGCTTTGTTTACGCCCAAGCTTCAAAGAAATCGTGGAAAGGCAGCCAGGGCCCGGCGCTGGCACGGCAGAACCCTGGAGCTCGGCGACGAGCACGGAGCACGTCAGACCATCCCTTCCTAGCGGCATCTCCCGGTGAAACCGGTCCCCGCCGGCGGTGCCCAGCAGACCTCGGCTGCCCTGGCTCCACTCTCGCGCCCGCTCGCGCTCCCGCCCCGTCTGGCAAAGCGGGGACAGACAGGCAGCGCTTCCTCCGCCCGCAAAATATAGAGCAGCGCTGTGTTTGTTTGTGTTTACCCTGAGGGATGCCTGTTGCATACATCCATACGCGTACGTCTCCCTGCGCTGCACGGGGGGGGCGGGCTGGGAAGCGCGCAGCTCTCCGCGGGGAGGGACTGGCAGAGCACGCAACCCTGGAAGGCGTCCAAAATCCGCCAGCGATAGCGAAAACAAGCCCCCCGGCTGATGGTGGGAGGCAGGACCGCTTTCATTTCTCCTCCGTCGACGCCAGCCCAGCAGCCACGGCGGCCCCACCGCGGCAGGCACCGAGCCGGGGGCTCTGCCGGCTCCTCCGGTCCCCCCTGCCCCGGCCAAACGCCTCCGCTCCTTTGCGTCGGCTCTGTGGGAAAAATAACGCGCCCTGTAGCGCCGAGCGGGGCTTCGCTTAATTGAGGACTCGTTGAGGAGGGATGCCGCCCAGCCCGGCGTCCTGCGCGGCCGGGGTCTAGCCGGACCCGGCATCTGCCGAGGGCGTGGGGTTTGCCGCACCCGCGAGCGCAGCTAGCCGGGCAGCCGGCTCCCTGTTTGACTGTCCCTCTTCACATTTGCTTAGCTCAAGCTGGAATCTGCCGTAAGCAAACGGTTTCCTGTTTCTGCTCGGCACTCATGAAGAGCGAAGGCTGCCCGTTAATGACTTCCAAGGCGACAGGGTTTGAAGAGGGCCTGCCCACGGCACGCCGCGCTCGCCGGGCAGCATCCGACCGGCTGTCGACTTCCCAAAGAGCGCGGGCCCTTCGGTTGCGCTGGCGTTCCCCGTCTGCCGGCGGGAACTCCCCTGGGCCAGGCAGGTGAGGACGGGAGGCCACGTGCGCGCTGCGGCGGCTGTCCCGGGGGAAATGCCGCTCGCTGCTTCGTCCCGGAGCCAGGGAGGGCTTCTCCCACGCCGGGTGGCACCGCTGCCTCCTGCCCTGCCGCTGCCAGAAACCTCCGGCCGGGCTGATTTCCCCCGAAGACGGTGGCTGCCCCCCCCCCCCGAGCAGGCAGCAGCTCCCGGCCGCCTACCCTCGCGGGGAGCGCGAGGAGATCGCGTTTATTTGCAAATAGGGACGTTATTGAGCCAAATGAGCGAGATTATTAGGGGCTCCCGGAATCGTCAGCGCAGGCTGTTTAATTAGAGCTCAGCCGTAACACTCATCATTACCCCGTCGCTCCGCTCTGATCTCGGGCTCCGTACCCCCAGGCTTCCCCGCCACGAGGAGCGCGGCGAAGCCGGCTCTCTCCCCAGCTCCCTCATCAAATACCTGCTCGAGACTCTCAAGGTTAGCGCGATGGGGGTCAGCCGCATTCAAACGTTGATTACAGAGTCGGCAGGAGCTGCTAAGATTTCTAATTAAGATTAAAGAATGCACACAGCTTATAAATGCTTCTTAGGAATGTATAATTTGATTAGCTTGTTTTCTCGCATCTCTCTCGCTCCCGTGGCGGCTCAGAGAGCCCCTCGCCCCACCACCAGCCCTGGGGATGTGGACCGGAGGCTCCTGGCGCCGCGGCCTCTCCCGCAGCATCCCGGGCAGGAGCGGCCCCACAGAACCTGGCGGGGAAGGCTTCGTGTGGCAGGCAGGATGGGCAGGGTCCTCTGGCCGCGTGCTGTGCCGCTTCGGAGAAGGAGGCGGCACGGTGAGCGCGCGGCCCTTGGCCTGGCACTCGAGAGGGAGCTGGGTCTCGATTCCGGCACCGGGAGGGCCGCCGGCCCCGGTTCCAGCCCGTCGGCCAGCGCAAGGCGAGCCCAGCGCTGGGAAAGGGCTCTCCACCGTACGTACCTGGGCGGGGGGACAGCTGTGCATCAATATTTATTCAAAACTCCCAGGAAACCTGGATGAAGTGTAATTATCTCCGCTCAATCAGCCCGGATTAGCATAGCATCAAGTCACCCATCAGACGGGGGGTTTGATTTCTGGGATCAAAGCCGCGCGCTGTAGCCACTGATTAAGCGGGTGCAGGGGAGGCAGGAGAAGAAAGCTGCGTCCTCGGCTGCTTTCGTATTCCCGTTGTGGCCGAGTTAACTTTGTCCTCCCAGACTTCCCAGGGTCGTCGTGGGAAGCGGCTCCCCCAACCCGCTGAGCTGCTCAGGACGGCTCCCCGCGCAGCACCTAGCCCCCAGCTCCACTCCCCTTAATTAAGAACTGAATACAGATCTTAATTAAGGCACTGATGAATTTAATTTAGAGTGGCAGTACTGCCTTGACTTCTGGAGCTCGACGCCTTGTTTGTCTAATGTATCATATAAGCTAAACGAGCGCTCACTTGTTGCCGCCATAAATAATTCCCTCGCAAATCCATTCAGATGCGTCTCGGGGGCTAATCCGTCTCCTCCTGCAGAATAGTCAGGGGCACCAGGCCTCTCCCCTCCCGGGAGCCGGGAATCAGCTCCGGCCTTTGATTAAACAACGTCCAGCAGTCAGTTGCCTCCGCGGAGCAAGTGCAGGAGCGCGGCGTGGGGAAGAGAACCAAAAAACGCCTACGTTTGCTCAGCCCTCGGCTGCGGGCCACGGTTGCGTCTCGCTCGCTCGGCGGATGTCTGTTAAAGCTCCACCGCTTTTATTCCTTAAACGTATGGCAAAACGATCAATGGATGGTTTGATAGAGCCTAAGCCGCCTGAACCCTGCCACGGGACGCAGCGGCGAGCGGGTAGAGCTGGCGTTGCGGTCTAAAGAGAAACACGCGCCGGAAAATCCGCGGCTAAAATTCCCAGTGATCGGGGACCCAACGGGCCGCTCGGTGCCTTTCCGAGGGAAACGCCTCGTGCTCGAACGCCGCCACTGAGCGCTACGTGGCCGCAGCGCCCTGCCGTGCCGCTTGTCACGTGGCGGTGGCGGCCCCAACTCCCCCGCGGAGGGGTTAAAACTCCGCGTCTCCCTCCTTTTTCCCCAGGGCTGGTGAGCGGGAGAGTTGGGCTGAGCCTGCCCGAGCGGCACCCACCGCTAGCAGGCGCGGCGGTGTTGGGTTGGCGGTTGGACTAGAAGACCTCGGAGGTCCGTCCCAACCTTAACCGATTCTGTGGCTCTGTGATCCCGAAAGACGAAAGCAAGGGAACGCTGCCGCCCATCCCCGGCGTGCAGCCCGGGGATGGTGCAGGTGGGGCCGCTTGCGAGCCGTCGTCTCCTCGAGGCTCCCGGCTCCCAGCAGGCTCCGTCGCAGCCGGCAGACGGAGACCTTTGCCTTCCCAGCTCCCATGCCCATCGCTTTCTCGCGCCTCTAGCGCCACGGGTCACAACGCTTCGCAACGCATTTGGCCGCCGCTCCGCCTCTTATTAGTAGAAGTGCCTTAAAACCAGATCAGAGATTCCACTAATTTACTCATTACTGAAAGGAAATTAGCCATTCGAGATCCCGCCTAATAAAATTAGCCTGCTGACAGGCACCGTGTTGCCGTCTCGATGAGACGGCCGCGCCGCCGGCAGCCAAAGGCAGCCCCTGCCCCGGGGGATGACCTCGGCGAAATGCACGGGTGGCCGGAGGAGGCGACGCTCGGGCCTGCGGCCTGGGCTCGCCGTCGTGGGGCTCTCTGCACGGGCACCAGAAAGGTGCCGGCCGCTTCCCCCGGCGAATAAAAGGCAGCCAGGCGGAGCTGGAGGCAAGACAGAGGCCGGAGCCGTACCGTCGCCCTGCCGATCACCGCACCTGCACCCGCCGGGCTCTCGGCCTCGCCCTGTTCACCCCGGCAAGGACGCGAGTGGCGGCGGCGACGATAAAAGGCGTTCGGCCCCCTGCTCGGGGCGCAGGGCCGCCCTTCCCTGGCCGGGCGAGGACGCGTGGGCCCTCGGCAGGGCCCGCCGGGACGCTCTGCCCGCCCCGGGGAAGGAGCGTGGGTGCCGGGCTGGCGCGGCACGGGCTGGGCAGCAGGCTCAGCTCTGCTCCGCTCCTGCCCGGCTCCGCCTGTCTGCTCTGTTTTCCTGCTCCCCACCGTCCCGGCACAAATAATTTGCTCAGATAACAGATGACGTGTTTCTCCCAAGGGATACAAGCCTGAATATTAGGATGTCAAAACCGGCTGCATTTGCAATACGTTACTGTCAAACGGAAAATAAAAAGGGAGTTGCGGTTATTTAATTTGGTGCCAGTGCGGGAGAGCGCGAGCCGGGGGAGGCTGCGGCGGCTCACCGGGCAGCGGCGGGGCTGGGGTCCAGGCCCCCGGCCCCCGGCAAAAGCTGCCTGGGGCCAGGGGAGGGCACGGGGTGCGAGTAGCGCTGCTGGGAGAGGTGCCGCGTCGCTGGGCTGCTTCTCCTCCCCGCTCCCGCTAGCGCTTGGAACCGGGAGAGGCGGCCTCGTCTGCGGGCAGGTCGCGTGGGGCACACGGCAGCTCATTCACCCGCACCAGGAAAATTTGTACTTGAAAAAAAATTGTTGGGGGGAAAAAAAAAAAAGGCTTTTTGAAGGCAAGCATCCTAGCTCCTCAGGGAAGGCTCTGAGTTTTGCAGAATACCAATTAAAACTATAAAAGCACTTTTAAAAAAAAATAATTAAAAAAAATTTCTATAAAGCCACATTCTGAGATCAGGAGAGGGGGCCGGTGGGGGGGGGCGCCCATCGTGTCCTTTGGCAATAACAAGTCGAGGGGAGGGAGTGGGAGGAGCGAAGCAAGATAGCACCGCTACCCCAGCAGTGCCTGCTGGCGATCAAGGGCGGGTTATTTATACAGATGTCTCGGCCCTTTGCCTTGCAAGGAGGCAGGCGTGTTTCTCCCGGACTGAAAAGCTGCCCCGCTCCCAGAAATCGATGCTCGGGGCGGGAAGGGAAAGAGCGACTTGCAATTGCAGCCCAGCGCGGCGGTCACCAAGTAAAACATGGTCCACCCTCGCCGAGAGCGAGCCCGGCGGCTGGAGCGCCGTGGCCCCTTGCGGAGAGGGGCTCCTGTCTAAGGAGCGAGGAGAAGGCACCGAGCCCGGTGGGATTCCCCCTTCCCTGCTGAGGGAGACGGAGGCGGCCGCTCGCACTGCAGCTCCCCTCCCGGGCACGGGGCACAGGGCGGCGGGGGCCGGCGGGGCAGCGGCAGTGTGTACCCGCCGAGGAGCCGCATCCGCCTCCTGTGCCGGGCGCCCGGGCTCTGACGACACCGTCTTTGCACCTTTGCGGGGGTTTGCGGTGTAAAAAGCTGTTCCTGCGCGTGTCCGGCGGCGTTGGGCCTTCTGCAGCGCTGCCGCTGTGATGGGACCGGCGGGGCTTGGTGGCCGGGAAAGAGGGAGGGTGATGGGTCTTGGCATGCGCGCGCAGGCTATGTAATCCGTAAATCCATCTGTGTCCGGGAAGCTGTCTTCTAAGCGTCCGATTTTCCCACGGCAGGCAAAGCCAAGGGGAAGGCTGCAGCACGTGAGCCGCCGGCCGAAGGAGCAGGCCCGGGCAA
>VZTL01019211.1:31986-52194 GCA_013400535.1 Scopus umbretta | reverse complement strand
AAGGCAGAGGCGCTCGCAATGCCTTTCCCGCCGAGCGGCCGCCCCCCCCGAGGGCTCGTTTCCACCCTCCTTCTTGCCCGGCAAAAGCATCCTCCCGCAACGAGCGTCTGCGTGGCTGCGNGGGAGAGCAGCCGCCACCTGCCCGCGTCTCGCCCCAGGAGAGCGGCTCAGCGTGTGCTCAGCGGCGCCGCGCGCCTTTTTCCCCCCTCCAAGGACCCCCTGCCGCCACGGGCACACGCTGCCGGCCCCGGGCGACCTTCACGCCGGGCGGCGGTGGGCTGGGGGGCCGCGCGTCCTCCTTCGGCGCGGGGCGTGACGAGTGGCAGCCTGCCGGTGGCAGGGACCGGAGCCTCCCTGCTGATGCTGAGATAATGCGCTGGGTAATAGCTTTCGACATATTTCATTGAAATATAACAAAATATTTGCATAGCATTATTAGATAAATGGGAGCTGACTGGAAGCAGAGCTCATTTGGAAATACGATGTGAAAATTCATTTAAAATGAAAGAATATGGAAGCTTAAGTTTATGGTAATAGATTGATCGCAGAGAGTAGCTAATGACTCCCAACAAATATCTCTCAGCCGCCGTTGCCTTCTTCCCTGCTTGGCTGCTGCCCTGTGCACGCGCGTGCCTGCGCCGCCTCCCGGGTGCGGGACGGGGATGCCTCCCCACCTGCTGCCGCTGGCGCTAGCAACGCCCCGATTTTACGGGGGCGAAGCAGAGCTGTGGCTGCCGGCCCCGACCCGGCCTGGGAACGCCGGGAGCCTGCGGCGCACGGGGACCGGGCGCAGCGGAGCGGGAGGAGGAGGGAAGGGGCTGCCTGACTTCGGGATAAAGGCTTGGGTTTAATTTCCATCTCCCAGGGCTAAAGCAGGTTGAAACGAAGCGACTGAAAAGCTGCAGAGGAGAGGTGGGGAAATTAATAACGTCATCGTAATAACAGTAATGAGTGCCCGTGCACGTGCTAATTAGTTCGGAGGCCTCTCCCCAACTTTGGTGCACCTGTGTGTGCCGGTTTAATCGGCTCACCCGCGGGCGGCACGGCACGGAGATGCTCTCAGGTGAGAGCGAGCTCTGCTGCCCACCTGAGCTGGGTTCTGCTCGTTAGCACCCAGGGCTGCTGCAGGGCTACCTGGGCAAACGAGGAGCCTTCAAACGGAGGTGGCCCCCTCCCAGCTTAGGGACTGGTTTGTGTGGCTGCTGTGATGGAGAGGAGATGTTCTCTGGCTGCGGAAACCCCAGGCAAGTTGCGTCCCAGTGCTCGGGGGTTTCTGTGGAAAAAGAGAAACGTGTGTTTTGATGGCGGGGATAGCAGCACCCTGGGTGTGGGCTGCTGTTCACCTTGCTGCGGCGTGTCTCCGTGAGCTCCAACTGGAGAAATGCCCTGTGCGGGGGTCTCCTCTCTGGAGACTGCTCCCTCCTTGTGTCTTCCTGGTCATGCGCCTGCTGTTTCTCACGCTGGTTAGGAGAGAGAAAACTGTGTCTTTGGGGTGGCGGGAGATGCTGGGTCCCAAGTGGCTTTTGGGAAGATGTTGGCCAATCCAACCCCGAAATGGGTTGCTGCAGGGCTCTGTGGCTGAAGGAAAACCCGCCGGTCAGAGGTGCTGTGTCGGTTCCCGCTCGGCGGCCCAGTGGGTCTTGGCGGAGGGTGCCCGGCAGGACGGGGCTGTCTGGGCTTTGGCGCCTTCCCCAGCTGTGCGCTGGTGCCTTGGGCACCCTGGGCCGGGCTGGAGGGCATCGAGCGAACTCATTTTCGTGTTGTTTAAGAGAAAGGCGGTCTGTCTCTAAATTGCTTAGAGAGTCCACGCGCAGCCTTCGCTTAAAGCTTTCGTCAGAAACCGCCCGCCTCTGGGCTTCTACAGGCAGTCGATACTTCGGTCGTGATGAAGGCTAAAGAAAGCAAGCTGCTGCTCAGAAGGGTAGAGCTTTTTCCGCACAAAATCGCGCGTGAGAATAGCCGAAAGGACCCTTGCTGGCCCGCCGTGCGGCGGCGGACTCCGTCCCTCGCTCGCCCGTGTGCCGGTGCCATTAGTATTCGGGGCCGGTTAGAGAAGCCACTTAGGCCTGGAGACAGCTTCGCACAGACACAATTGAAATGATTTTATAAATGACCGGCCGGGTTTGAGTGACGTGCCCTTCTTAAGCTAAATAAAATTAAAGATGAACCTTCTAAAAAAAAAAAAAATACGTGAGCTAAACATCGTGTCTGGGCTTCGTTATGCAAATGCCTGTGCCCATCGCCACGGCAATTAGCTGCCTCCCTCAAGGTGCTGGGCAGCTCGGGGTGGGATGGAGGCACGGAAACCAGCCCCTTCCCCTCCTCTGCCTCGCCGGGGATTAAAGAGCAGGCGAGCCCGGGCTGCTGGGTGTGAGGGCAGCCATGGGGCCACGCACATTCAGCGCTGCTGGGGCAGGAGGAGGCGCCTCCTCGCCGTCCCCGGGTCCCGTGGTGCGGCCAGGCTTCGGGTAGCGAGCGTCTGCGGGAGGCGGCAATTCGCAGCGGGAAAGCGGGGGAAATCCTCTTCTCTGTCTTTTGCAGAGAAAGAATAATCTCTTGGTGGGGTCAGGGACCCTGGCCGTGGATCCTGCGGGGGTTTTGCTCCAGCGGGGCTGGCTGGGAGATCCCGAGCCCGCGTCGGCCTCTCCGGCCGCGGCATTGCTCGTGGGGCGCCGGCGTGCCCGCCGCATTTCTCCCCTAATTGCTTCTCTCCTTGTTAACTCGTTCTCCCCTTCTTCACGCTCCCCCTAATGAGTAACTCCTACTCGATGTACAAGATGTAAGTATACAAGTTATTAATCTTCCGCCGAAGCAATTACATCGGCACGCCATCCCTCCCTGACGGTGAGCGTGTTCTGCCATTGCCCCCTTATCAGGTTAGCAGTTTTGGATCTGCATTAAGTGTTCCGAAATCAATTTTCAGCTTATTTTGTGCTACAAAATTTGCCGTGCCTGGATCTGTGATACTAATTGAACAAGAGCAATTGATGTTTTAGTAGTAATTAAAGATGGTAATTATTACCAAATCTCCCCGTGGCCCTGTGTGTTTGCTTTGGACTTGTCAAAACTGGAGGCAGGCGGAATCAATCTTAATAAAGTTGGTACTTCAAAGCATCTTCCTGGTAATGGTTTCCCACATGGTCGGTGATGGAGCGAGAGGGGAAGATGGGCAGAAATTATCTGGCCTCATAGAGGGCAGGGACATTACTGGATGCTTCCTAATTAAANGTTTTTGATATTTACCAAATAAAAAAAAAAAAAAAAAAAAAAAATGTTTATCCCACCTGAAACCTTCTCATGGCTTTTTAACCTGGTGAGGGGTTTTGGAAGCCACGGAGACGGGACGGCTGGCCCCAGCCACGGGGACGCCTGTCCCAGCCCTCGCCGCTGGCCCGGCCTCTTCGCCAGCAGCCGGCAGGACCCACGTGCTTGGCCCGGGCTTTCCATTTCGTTTGCGGTGCTGCGCGCCAGCCTTGCCCAGCCTCGGCAAGCCCTGCCGATGGATGAATTGCTGCCCTATGTATCGGCACCTGCTTTACGGGCGGTTTTGCCTGCCCGTGCCAGACCCGAGTACACCACTGGGGCACGCTGGAGGTGAGCGTAGAAGGCGTCCCACCAGGACGGACAGCGGGAAGAAGTAGGGAGGAGAAGCCTCGGTGCGGGAAGGCTGGCGGCGGCCCAGCCGCTTCCCGGGGTCCATGCCCCGGGGCGGGTGAGCCCGTGGGTGCGGAGGCGCTCCTGCTGCCAGCCCGGAGGAGACCACGCCGGGGCAGGCACCCCGGGGCTCCCGGCGGGCTCCCTCCCCCGGATTCGCCCGCTTCTGTCGCTCTGCAAGGCGCATCCGCCGCCTCTGCCAAAATGGCTCCTGGCTGATATTTCTGCCGGCGAAAGCAGGATCAGGCCTGCCCAGCCGCTGCCTCCCTGTCCCCATGGAAACAGATGCGGGATGCCGCAGAGCCGAGCTCCTCGAGGCTCGAGCTCCGGGAGCCGGTCCTCATCCCTGGTCCCCCGGCAGAAGAGCCCTTGAGCAGGAGGTGGGGGGGGCCAAGCCCCATCTCCATTTTGTCTGAGGAGAGCGAGACCCTTCTCTTTGGCGGAGGGGTGGAAATGGAAATGTAATCAGATCAGCTTGTATAGTGCAAATAGGAAATCAGTTTTAATAAAGCCAGAAGAAATGCAAAGCAGCCGCTTGTGATGGAAATTGTGTTAAATAGACACCTCTTTAAGGAAAAGCCGCTCCGGGGACGCATGTCGGGGAGGCGCGTGGCCCCGGGCTCTCTCCCGCCCTTTGCCGAGGTCTCGGGTGGCGGGAGCAGTCGTCGCCGGCGGGGAACGGCTTTGTGGGCCGGCATTTGCAGCGTCCTCCCGGGGGGCAGTAGGCCCCCACAGCCCCCCGCCGGCACCCCAGCCCCGCCGGCGCTGCGCTGCTTAATTATAGCTCGGAGGAGGCACTTTGGCTTTATTGCTTTCATTTATTACGAAAAGACCAGCGTCTGTTTTCTGAAGCAGCTATCTGGTCAAATCGTGGCCGATAAGGAGTGCTGGTCTGTCTTTCTGAGACAGCCAAAATTTATCACTTTTCATTTATTTATTTATTTCGCGAGGCTCTGGTGGTGGCGCGTATTTTTCTTCGAGTGATGTTTCGCAAAAGGCTTTATTTTCTTTCAGCCCTGGGAAGGGGGAAAAAAAACCAAACAAAAAACCCAAAAAACCCAACCACCCCAAACCAAGAACTCCGACACCTGTGGCTGGGCGTGCGGTGCTCTCGTGTCGTTCCTCACGGATGCCGGCCTCGATGCTCCAAACGTCCGGCTGTGGTGGCCCTTTGGAAGGGGACTGGCGAGGTTCCTGCGAGGCTGGACCCCTCTGTCTGCCGTTCTGGCTCCAGAGCCACTCCGGGGACGCGGAGCCCGGAGCTGGCATCCTTGGGCTGCTCCTGGCCCGGGCTGGCGCCAGGCAGCCCGGCAAAGCCCGGCGCAGCCGCCCTGGGGCAGAGGCTGCTGTAGGGAGCCACCGTCCCCGATTACCGCTGGGACCCAACGGATTAAACGCCCCAGCCCTCCTTTTTTCTCTCCCCCCAGCCCCACTGCCTTTCCCCAGTGGGCGGAAGCTGTTCCGGGGATAATTGCGGAAAGGGCAGCGTTTCCCCTTTTTTCTATCAGTCCTTTGCTCAGAGGAAGGAGCCGGGTGTTTGGAGGGGAGGGAGGCATCGAAAGGCACACAAAGCAAAGGCGCAATCGATAATTGGCCAGCCGTAATTTCATAATTCATCTCCGTGAAACACAATGAAATTAAAAGAGTTTGGATTCCAAAGTGTAATGATCGTCAATTAAATTCCGCTGGGGCTCAGCGTCCCTCTCATTTGAATTTTATTTTATTATTATTATTTCTCTGTGATTGCGAGAGGATGAAAACAAAAGCTGCTGCTGCTGCTGGAGGTTGCGGCGGCGGGGGGAGCGGCTGGGGGGAATTAGAGACGGCAATTACTGCGCGGTGACAGAGAAAACCGAGGGAAAGGAGGTTTTTCCTCTGCCGCGCACCAGTCGCGGGCAGGGGAATCCATCATCCTGAGTCTAATCAGTTAATGCTGATAAACTGCCAGCAATAACAGACAATTGAGCTGGGGGTTTTGGGCTGGGAGTTCATTCATTTTGGAAGTGCCATAACTAACCCATTAAAACCAGAAAAGCTCAAGAGCGAAGCCCCGGCCCCTGCCTGGGTGCCCTAATGAAGGCTGCTGTTGATTCTCTTCAGCGTGGATGATGATGCCTGTAGCCGCTGCTGGTGCCGGAGGTTGAGCCCAGGCTGGAAAAGCGGCTTGCTGCTTTTGAAGAACGGCGTTTGTGTTCGTCCCTGGCAGCTTTTGCCCTGGGTGCCGGCTGCTGCCGTGCTCCCGGGGGGAAGACGGGGCGGCGGGGCACCGGCCGACCGAGAGCTGGGTCTGCCCGGGGCTCCGGCGGGACCGGGCTTGCCGGGCCATGTGCTGGGTGCCTATAGGATCCGGCCCTTTAAAATAGGGTGCGATGAGCGCGTGTGACGCTGCCGCCGCGACGGCGGTTCCCTCGGGGGAATTGCCGCCCCTGGGTTGGAGCGCTTACCGTCTCTCTCCGGTAAATCACCGAGGCAAATGGCGCCGCGCTACGCCCGCTCTTCTTGCCGGCTGCCTCTCGAAAGGCAAAGCCTCGCTTAGGAGCGCAGCTGCGTTCGGCGCGTACTCGCTCACGACGGCTATGCGTGTGCCGACAAGCGTGAAGCCGCAGCTGCGCTGGAGAACTGCGGGCTCGGCCGGGTGCTGGCTGGAGCCGGACCGCGGCGGCTTCCCGTCTCGGACCGCTCTTCTGCCTCACTTAAACTTCTGGCGTCGCCCGCAGAATACGCGGTGAACGATTTGATCCCCAAGACCACAGGCCACGGGAAGCCCTCTCCGCAGAAAGCTCCGCGCAAAGGCTGGACGACCGGGGGGGGGCATGGGGGGGCCGTCCGGGCTGACTCGCCGCCCCGGGACCTGGGGTCGCTTCCAGCCTACGTGGCCCCTTGGTCTGGCCCGGCCAGCTCGGCTTTGAGCGTGGCTTCCACCCCCGTTGGAAGCTATGTGGGCAGAGGGGTCCAGATTTATTTGCCCGCGGGATCGAAGACAGCCAGCTTCCCTCACTTTAGAAGGAATAGCTTTTCCCCTGAGTTGTCCAGCTGGGGAGCGACCGCTCTTGTTGCCCGTCCTGTCTAACAGGGACTGGAGAAGTTCCCTGACCTGCTTTTCCTTTGGTAGGGGAGATTTCATCCCCAAACACCCCAGTGAGGTTCCAGCTTTCCGGGTGCCGAGCCTCCTTTCACAAAGTCCCTCCGTGTTTAATTGCCCTGGCTGTAAAGCCTGCGCCCGACGTCGGGTCTGCGTTTGCCTGGCTCTCGCTTCCAGCCGCGGGGATTTTTCCACCTTTGTTGTTAGACTGAAGAGCCCGCTATTATCAATTTTTTTTTTTGTTCTCTGCGTGGGTATTTAAAGACTTTGATCAAGTCACCTCGTCACCCTCTCTTTGTTCATCTGGAGAGACTGAACTCCTTGAGACTCTTGCGACGAGGCAGGAATTGTGGCTCTGCGTCCCTCGGCTGCTTTGAAAATCCCAGGCAGGGAGTCGGAGGTTGGGCACCTGGAAACAAGAGGGTATCTGGAGAACTCGCCCCGTTCAGTCTCCGGTGCTTCTCCCTGCCTTTTGACATTGCAGAGGAATTGTGCTAGCGACTCTGTGGGAAAGTTTCTGCTCGTGGTTTTTCCTTTTTTTTCTGTTTTTTTTTTTCTTTTTTTTTTCCTCCCTCCTGCGCTGGATAGCAACTCCTTCTCGGAAGCTGATTTCCCAGGGGAACGCTGGCTCTTCTCCGAGTCCTCCGCCCCGAGCCGGCGTCCCCTTGCCCCTGTTTGGGGAGGCGGGAAGAGCGGCGTCTGAGAGTTGTTTTCCCGGCGAGCTGAAAAATCGCGGTGCGTTCGGCTTTGAATGCTTTCGTGGATCAGTCAAGGAGGACTAACGTTAATCTGGACCCGGCAGACCCTTCCGCACAACGCATTCGGGAGGTTGCGTGAGCTAGCTCCAGGAAAGCCTCCTGGGAGCCCGCTAAAGCCTATCATCAAAGGTATTTAGTCTTTGCAGGAAACAGGATTGTGGGAAGACTAAATGATCCAGAAAGGATGTTTCACCTCCGAGGGGTCCGTTTGCCAGCCTGGCTCTGAATTTCAAACTCCTCGCTGCGCTAAGGGCCTCCGAAGGACCGAGGTGTGGCGCGTGGGATGCTTTTCAGGTCCGGGATTGCCTGGGCACGCAGCTCGGGGACCCCCGCCGGGGCTGGGCGTGCGGAGCGGCAGCGCGGCCGGGCGGCGGGCGCCGCCGGCTCTTTCCGTTGCCCATTGCCCTCGCTTTTTGAAGGTACCGCAGGGGCCAGGCTGGCCCTCCTTCGCCCCCCCCGGCCCCGGTTCCAGCGCGCGGGGAGGAAGGCTTCCTCCCCTCGCCCTCCTCTTCCCCCAGCTGCCCCGGCGTAATGAGTTGTCGGGACCGTGAGGATGGACGGGGCGCACCGGGTCCTGATGAGATGATACAGCAACGATTCCATTTCATCTCGAATTTGACATTAAACTTTAATAGTCTCAAGGACAAGAAGCCAAGAGATATCAGATGTAATGAGATAAAGCAAAGTTTCTCTGACAGCAAATTTGATCACAAATGGGCTCTGAGATTGCTTCTTTGATATAAATGAAACATAATTCATCTTCCAGTGCCTTGAATGGGCTTCCAGGCCATGTATAATAACGGCGTCACCATTGCCGAGCTCTGACAAGTGCCTGCGTGGCACGAGGAGAGAGGGTCCCGAGACCCCGCTCGCTCTCCCGGACGGGACAGCAAGGGAGGCAGCCTGCTGCCAAGCGGGCTGGCCGGGGGGAGCCGCAGGCAGGGATGGGCAGCACCCCTCCGCTCCCGCGACACAGCCAGGGAGGCATGCTTCCAGCCCCGGAAAGCCGGGGGCTGCTCGCGCGTGGCTGGGCTGTGCTCCACGCATCCCGGAGGGGTCCTGCCGTCCTGTCCTGGGGGGCTCGGGCAGCCCCGAGAGCTGCTGGAGCCCCAGCCCTGCCCGCCACCGGCTCCGGCAGCACATTCCGGTGGCATGTTTCACAGGGGAAAGGGAGGCGCCGGAGGCCCGGGGGGGGATGCTGGGGTCGGGGAGCAGCGCTAGCAGAAAGTCCCGTTACCCGTTGCGGTCGCTCGGCTGGACCGGGAGGCCGCAAAGCCCTGGCGCTGCTGGGCTCTGCTGAAGGGTTTGCCTCTCGCGCGGCCGCGCCGCTTTCCCCTCGCGGCGGTGGTGGCGCAAGCCCTCCCGTGTCGGGCGCTGCCTCCCTCCGCAGCCGGACCGTGCTCCTGTCTGGTCGCTGCTTCTGTCCGGTCGATGCTCGCGCCCTCCTTCACGGGGACGTGGGCGTTCGCAGACAGGTAAATAGGCCAGCCACCATTTCTCTTTCCTAGCAGCGGTGACCGCTGGTGGTTTTTTCTGGCGCTCTAGGGGTTGGCGTAAGTTTATTCCCGCCCGTAAGAAGCCAAGAGGTGAGGCTTAGGCTGGCGTGCCTGGCGCACGGAGGGGTTTCCAGCCACCTTCCCGCCTGGAGGCTGTTGTGTTTCGCCCGCCCCGCCAGCGAGGCAAAGCGCGGCCGCTTGCCCACGGGACCCAACCCCGGGGCGGTTCGCGAGGCGTAGCAAGGGACGACGGAGACGAAGCAGACGCTTCTGAACGGGCCGGGAATGGCGGTAAGTTCACGCAGAGGTTCAGCGAGCGATTGTGAAGAGCAAAGCAATTCACGAAAAAGCTGTCTGATTGCAGTTAGCTGGGCCGAGCGAGGGGCCAAGCGCGTAGGGTAAATCACTCGCGACAAAGAGTTGGCCGAGCTCTGGTTGGGCAGATTAATTGCTTAGCGTTTGAAGAGATTGAAAAGAGGTGAAAGATTGCCCGACGCTATCAATTAGTCTTTTGGAAAGTAGCACCGGCGAGGCAGGCGCGTGCGTTACACCCGGCCCTGCGGACCACCGCCAGCACGTGTTCCGGCCCCGCTGACCTTGCGGGGAGCTGGAGTCGGAAAACCCAACAGCAACCCTGAAGCGCTGCGCTGCATTTGTTCGGGCCGGGCCGTACCCCAGCGTCGGCAGTGTTTGGGTGCGGGCCGTGCCTCGGCAGCTGTCGGAGGAGCGTCGGAGGAGTGGGCTCGGGCACGTCAATGCCATGGCAAAGCAGGCGACGTGCTACAGGTTTGCTGGGTGCTATAAAGCCCTCTTTACTCACGAGGATCAGCGTGGCCCTGGCTGGCAGAGGAAGGGTCTTCCACCAGCGGCGGGCGCTTTGCTCTGCAGCGCCGATCCGCCCGTGCGCCCGGCCCCCGCCGCGCTCGCACCGCGCTTGCGTGGCTTCCCGCGGCCCCGGAGGAAGGCCTCCGGGCCGCCGCTATAATTATAACGGCTTCATTTTGCGCCGCTTCCTGATCTTGTTATTATCTTTGTCATCAGGATTAATTTGGCTCCCTTGTTTTTCCTTCCCCTTTTTTGCTGCAAGCATCTGGGAGAGGACACGACAGCATCCTAATGGCCGGCGTGTTTGTTAGGCAAGACGCGGCAGTGCTCCCCGGAGGCCTGACCTTTCCCGGTGCCGCTCGGTACGGCCTCGCCGGTGGCAGCAAGTGATGGGGCCACGCTGCCAGCCCCCCAACCGGCGAGCCGCGGCTTCGTCCCTTCCCTCGCGGGCGCTCATGGCGTTTCCATCTCGCATGCCGCCGGGGCGCGCTGGGTGGGTTTCAGGGGGTCTGCGGGGCTCTCCCCGTGCTTTGCCTACAGATGTCTCTCTCGAGCAGCTCTGGGGTGCCTGGAGCTGGGCCGTAGGCACCGAGGCGGAGGGGATGGCTGCTGCTGGAGCCCTTCCCCCTGTGCCCGCCCGCACATCTGGTGACAAACGCCATCAATCTGCGGGAGCGGGGGGGAAGGCATCCTGCGAGGAGCCTTGATGCTTGCTACCTCTTCTTAATTGGCAAGACTGGCTTGATTTATTTGTTAATTAACAGACACGCGTGTGGTGACGTGTTTTCTTGTAGGCACACGTGAAAGCCACGGTTCCCCGCGGGGAGCCCGGGGGACCGGCAGAGGGGTGGGGGGCAGCCGGGCATCCGCCCGGGAGCCGGCGGCGTGGGGCTGCGGGAGCTGGACGGGAGGGAGAAGCCGGGCTGTGGGCATCCCCTCGGTGGTTCCCCGGCTCCGGGGTTCTGCTGAGCGGCCTGACTCTTGCCGCCCAACCGCGGGTGCGGGAAGCCAGGGAGCTGGGACATCCCTGCCCCTTTCCAGGGCACCCTTATGAACACGAGCGACGTGCTTTTCTGT
Source organism: Scopus umbretta (assembly GCA_013400535.1). Taxonomy (NCBI): domain Eukaryota; kingdom Metazoa; phylum Chordata; class Aves; order Pelecaniformes; family Scopidae; genus Scopus; species Scopus umbretta. Next base: position 41,302 of record VZTL01019211.1, on the reverse strand, counting down.
GTGCTGGGGCAGAGGGTGGGTTCGCCCGCGGCCCGACGCCCGGAGCAGAGGAGGTTTTGCTTGCAGCGGCAGAGAAAACGCCGCTGCCCCGCTTGCATCGCCTTGGGAAGCAGCCGCGAGGTCAGCTCGGGCCGGAGCGCTTTGGCCATTCGCCTACCTAGGCGCACGACAGGGGTCCGCAGCGCCCGTAAGGAGGTCAGCGGCACCGGGACCGCCGCGAGGGCTCTGCCTCGCCCTTTTGGGCAGAGCGCGGGCCCGGCTGGGCGCAGCGGGGCAGGTGGCAGCGATGGCACGGTGCCCCGGGACCGTTGCCTCCGGGCTGCTGGGGCGGCATCCTGCTCCCTCCAAGCTCGGCAGTGGTCCTCGCCCCCACGCCTGCAAGCGCGGGGTGTGGGGGAGGACGAGGAGGGCTTTTTGTTGCAGTTGCGGACACGTGAATTGTCTGTGGGGGGATGAACGGGAGGTTTTTGCGTGATAAAGAAGCCTGAAAATCAAGGATGGCAGCTGCTTCATTTCCTGTTTCTTTCAAAACTTTTTATTATCCTTCAATTGCTTCCAGTGACCTGTAATATTTTTGTACAGTGGCAACTGCGGCTCTCGGAGGATTAGACCGCACGCACAGGCGCAACCCGGTAACTTCGCCTGAAGGAGAGAGCCAAAGCTCCCCGGTGCAAAGGCAGCCGGCGCTGCTCTCCCTTCGCCCCGTTGAGCCCAACGAGGCCCCCGCACGCTGCCAAACCGGGCAGCGCGTTAGCCGGCTTTGGCGGATGGCGGGGGGGGACGGGGCCAGCGCGGTCGGCGTGTGCTCCCCATTGTTCCCCTTCCCGGCCTGGCAGAACAGCACCGGTGTTTTCCAGCAGCGCGGCGAGCGATTTTTTTATTTTTTATTTTTNGGCGAGGATCGGGGGGTTTGCGAGGCTGTGCGCCGCTGCACGCGCTGCGGCGGCCATCTGTCGGGCGTTCCCTTGGCGCCTGTCTCCGATGGTTTCCGTGCTCCCTGCGAAGCCGGTGATGGGGGCCACCGGTTCTGCCCTTTGGAGGGGAGCGGGGGACGCGCTGGGACCGCGCTCTGGTCCGGCGCCCTTGTCTTCTGAGAGGGCCTCGTGATGGGAGCGGTTCTGCCCGCTTCCCCTCCCCTCCGCTTGCCGTTGTGGTTCCTCCACAGGACTGAAAACAATCACGATAAATCACAAACCCTCCCTCGGTCTCGGCGAGGTGCCGAGAACTCGGGATAAGAGTTTATCCATCCTAAATAATAATGCACTGGAGCTGCCAGCTCCCCGCCGGCTCGATTTGCATGATGCTAAAAATCAATGACCCGGGCGGCTCTTTGATGCACGGAGAGGAGAGTCCAAAGGACTCGGCGCCGGACTATCCAGGGACACGCAGGACGCTGGAAGCTATTAACAGTGAGGATGTTGTCACGGGCTAGCCGTGCCCTGGATTTCACACCAATCTAACAAAGGGAGCTAGTTGCTGCGAGCGCAGAGCCTGGGCTGATTAAATCTTTGTTTAAGAGCTCCAGAGCTCCATTACCTACATCAGGAGGGAGTTAATTAAACAAGGAAGGTGGGAGGTGGCAGTCGATGTGGCTGAGGGCATCTCCACAGAGGCACGGCTCCAGCACGGCACCGGCTGCCACTCGCGCCCTGCTCCTCCGGACGGCGTGCCAGACGAGAGCGAGCCTTCGGCGAAGCCCGTCTGCTCACGTCGGCGACGAGGGGGGGGCAGCTCAAAAATTCTAGTCCCTTACCGCCTCCTCTCCCGCCCCTGCTTGTCCTTCCCCTCTCCCAGGGAATCTCCGGAAAACTGCCCAGTGGCATCCGCCCCGCTGCTTCCATTTGGCTGTACGAGGCAATAGATTAGATTCCCGTTTGCTTCCTGGAAGGTCCCCAGTGATATCAATTAGATATGTCAGAGGGACTCGGGGGAATATTTCTTCCTTTATTTAGTTATCGGAGTCGAAGACGTCGCGGGCTATCAGGGCGAGACGCGCAACATCTCTCTCCTTTCTTCGCTCACTCTCTTTTTATGAAAAAGAGAAGGAAAAAAAATTATTTTTTTCTTTGTAAGAAAGCACAGCAGCGCTTCTGTCCAGGAGGAGGGAGGCTGTGGCTGGGCCGGCACCCGGCCGCCTTGGACGGAGCATCCCTGCTCGCTGACCCAGGCGCGCGCTCGCCCCCTCTGAGCCGGGGCACAGAGGAACTATCGCCTCGGCCCTGCTCACGCCTGATGTTTCCGAGGGCCTCGCACGTCGTTGCCTGCGCGCAGCCGCCCCGCGTCGCGCTGGCTCCCTGCCCCGGCTGCCCGCCCGCTCGGCCGGCCCCAGCGTGGGGCTAGAGCCGAGGGCGCCGCTCACGGCCCCGTCCCCTCCGTCCAGCCCTGGCAGGTCCCCGGCGCTGCCGGCTCCTGCCGCAGGTGCCACCGAGAGGCACCAGAGCAAATCTAATGAAATATGCAAGAAAGTGGTGCAAATAATTTAAATCTGTCAGTGCTGGAGACAGCGAGAGGTGAGGATAATGAAAGAAGCCCCGATGATGCCTGACGTCCTAGATATATCAGCCGGANTTTTTTTATTTTTTATTTTTTTTCCTTCCATTGCCTTCGCCCTCCCCGGCGTGTCGCATCGAGCTGAAGCGCGAGGGGTTGAGCACAGGCTGCTGATGGGGTCCTTCCTGCCTGAAACTCCCGGCGAATATGAAAAGTCGAATTGATTCCCTCTAATAAATGAAGCAGTTGGATGTCTCATTTGTAAGTTGACATCCACGCCGGCGCTTCAGCTGCTGCTTCTCACCCCTGGCTGGGAGATGCACTTATTAAGATGGCATTCTGCAAAGCTATTGCCATTTACCGGGAGCCAATCTATCTGCAATTCGCTTCGGGTCGGGAAGGAGCCGCTGGCGGGGGCAGAGCGGGCTGAGGGCGGGAGAGGGGTCTGGGGCGGCTTTGGATGTCTGCTTTCTGCTGGTAGATCGCTGCCTCGTTCATCGTCCCCCGCCGAAGGAGGTGGGCTCGCTAACCTGGCAGGGCCTCCTGGCGCAGTTCGTGCCGCCTGGCAGCCGGCGCGGCGTGGTCCGCGTGCCTCGGGGCCGGCTGGCGCCGGGCGAGGATCGGGGGGTTTGCGAGGCTGTGCGCCGCTGCACGCGCTGCGGCGGCCATCTGTCGGGCGTTCCCTTGGCGCCTGTCTCCGATGGTTTCCGTGCTCCCTGCGAAGCCGGTGATGGGGGCCACCGGTTCTGCCCTTTGGAGGGGAGCGGGGGACGCGCTGGGACCGCGCTCTGGTCCGGCGCCCTTGTCTTCTGAGAGGGCCTCGTGATGGGAGCGGTTCTGCCCGCTTCCCCTCCCCTCCGCTTGCCGTTGTGGTTCCTCCACAGGACTGAAAACAATCACGATAAATCACAAACCCTCCCTCGGTCTCGGCGAGGTGCCGAGAACTCGGGATAAGAGTTTATCCATCCTAAATAATAATGCACTGGAGCTGCCAGCTCCCCGCCGGCTCGATTTGCATGATGCTAAAAATCAATGACCCGGGCGGCTCTTTGATGCACGGAGAGGAGAGTCCAAAGGACTCGGCGCCGGACTATCCAGGGACACGCAGGACGCTGGAAGCTATTAACAGTGAGGATGTTGTCATGGGCTAGCCGTGCCCTGGATTTCACACCAATCTAACAAAGGGAGCTAGTTGCTGCGAGCGCAGAGCCTGGGCTGATTAAATCTTTGTTTAAGAGCTCCAGAGCTCCATTACCTACATCAGGAGGGAGTTAATTAAACAAGGAAGGTGGGAGGTGGCAGTCGATGTGGCTGAGGGCATCTCCACAGAGGCACGGCTCCAGCACGGCACCGGCTGCCGCTCGCGCCCTGCTCCTCCGGACGGCGTGCCAGACGAGAGCGAGCCTTCGGCGAAGCCCGTCTGCTCACGTCGGCGACGAGGGGGGGGCAGCTCAAAAATTCTAGTCCCTTACCGCCTCCTCTCCCGCCCCTGCTTGTCCTTCCCCTCTCCCAGGGAATCTCCGGAAAACTGCCCAGTGGCATCCGCCCCGCTGCTTCCATTTGGCTGTACGAGGCAATAGATTAGATTCCCGTTTGCTTCCTGGAAGGTCCCCAGTGATATCAATTAGATATGTCAGAGGGACTCGGGGGAATATTTCTTCCTTTATTTAGTTATCGGAGTCGAAGACGTCGCGGGCTATCAGGGCGAGACGCGCAACATCTCTCTCCTTTCTTCGCTCACTCTCTTTTTATGAAAAAGAGAAGGAAAAAAAATTATTTTTTTCTTTGTAAGAAAGCACAGCAGCGCTTCTGTCCAGGAGGAGGGAGGCTGTGGCTGGGCCGGCACCCGGCCGCCTTGGACGGAGCATCCCTGCTCGCTGACCCAGGCGCGCGCTCGCCCCCTCTGAGCCGGGGCACAGAGGAACTATCGCCTCGGCCCTGCTCACGCCTGATGTTTCCGAGGGCCTCGCACGTCGTTGCCTGCGCGCAGCCGCCCCGCGTCGCGCTGGCTCCCTGCCCCGGCTGCCCGCCCGCTCGGCCGGCCCCAGCGTGGGGCTAGAGCCGAGGGCGCCGCTCACGGCCCCGTCCCCTCCGTCCAGCCCTGGCAGGTCCCCGGCGCTGCCGGCTCCTGCCGCAGGTGCCACCGAGAGGCACCAGAGCAAATCTAATGAAATATGCAAGAAAGTGGTGCAAATAATTTAAATCTGTCAGTGCTGGAGACAGCGAGAGGTGAGGATAATGAAAGAAGCCCCGATGATGCCTGACGTCCTAGATATATCAGCCGGAGCAGGCGCTTCATGACAGTGCTGCAGGCCACGGCCAGGCGGCGGGGAAGGGGAAATGCCGGTTAATGATCCCCGGATTCCTCGTGGCGCACCGGAGCAGCCTGGCCAAATCGCTCCTCTCCTGGAGGCAGCCAGGGGATTAGCGAGAGGAGGACTGGTGCGAGGGAACAAGGTCTAGCCAGCCTGAGCCTTGCTGTTCGACCTTGCCGGGGGTCCCCGGGGAGGGATGCCCGCCCCCAGGGAAGGCGGCGCAGAGCCATGGTGGGCGGTGTGGGGACGGGAGTGGTGCGGGGCATCGCTCCGTGCCCGGCTGGGCTGGTGCACCCGCCGGGGCTGTCTGCGGGGCAGCCGCCCGTGCGCTAGGGTCCCGTGAAATCCCGCCAGAGACGCGGTCCTCCCCGTTTTGATGAAGCTGCGAAATTTTGCGTCGCGTTGGCTGTATGTTCCTCCGTGTTACGGTGGCCCCCCACTCCGTCCCGTGGGCAGCCCGGTTCCTTTACCGGGCCTGTTAAGCTGGTTGCTCTAAAATACCGTTGGCTCCTGTCATCGGCTGTCTCCTGTTCCCACCAGGGTCAAGCGCGGATCTCCCATCCATTTCAGTGAGAAGGGCAGGCCGTGAAACACGCTTCACGAGCATTAGCTAATGAATCCCTCCCATGAGGCGTGTGCAGCGCAGTCGTTGGGAGTAGTTCCTTTTTATCCCCCGTGAACGGATTCCCTTGCTGGTTTGGGGGGGTTCCTGGCAAAGCGACGGGGCTTTTAGAAGGGGGACGGAGGCGGTGCGCGGACCCCTGCTTTGGTTACCGTCTGCCTCTTGCCGGGGTCCCTCCTGCAGGAGCCTCGGCACGATCCCGCGGCCCGCCGCGACGTGGTGGTCCTGCCCCTTGCCACCCCGCCGTAGCCTGGCTCCGGGCTCGCCCTGGAGGGCGTGCTCCCGACCGACCTGGGAATAATTCGCTGCCTGCGTGCCTGCCTCGGGAGCTGCAGAGCCGCCTGGCTCCCGTCGTTAATGCTCCCCCCGCCCCAGTCGCCCCTTTTTACTCCGGCTCCGTCTCTGGGAGTGAGTCCCATTTGAATGTTAATGCCTCTAAGATGAAACCTGGCTGATTAAATTTTAGACTTGCAAATGGATTTGGTAAATAGATGTTAGGAAAGGCGGGACAGAGACTGCCTGCCTTGATAGCAGATACAGTAAATAGCGGCACTTTGTGATTAGGTGAGAGATTCACTCTCGGAAAATGGGAGTCTCGAGGGGCTGTTTTCTGGCGAGAAATCCTTTAAGTAAATAAATTTATGGCAGTTTTTCTTTTCCCAAACAAAAAACAAAAAAAAAAAATAGGCCCTCTGCTGCTTCTCCCAGCCTGTCTGCGGGCAGCTGGATGGGAAATAAAGGAATAGGTAGCCGGGCCGGACGGGAGCCCTGTTTGGGTGCTGGGGCGAGGCAGCGGGCGTTTGCATCCCGCCCCAGAGGCACGACGAGCCGTGGTGTTCGCGGCCTCTCCCGCCGCTCTCGCGCAGCGCGCTGGGGGGAGGAGGCGGGAAAGGCCTCCGAGACGGGTTTTCTGGCGACACCGGGGGCGGTGGGACGCATCGCCGAAGGCTCGCCGAGCCCTGCGGTACACGCGACCTCTGCGGGGGCCGAGCCGGCACCCTGCGGACGCTGCTGCGCCGAGCGTGGGAATAACGGGCAGGCAGGGAGGGGACGGAGCCTCGCCACGCCGGGGGGAAGCGCTTGAGCATGCACCGCGCCTGGCGGCGGGTGGGAAAGCGAAGGCTGGGAGCAGAGATGCAGCCGGGATGAGAGATCCTTCCCTCCTGCCCGGCCCTGGCGGCCGCCTCCGTCTCGGTTGCAGCTGAGGATGGATTATTCCTGCTTGGCGCGCAGGTCCGTTTTCTTTTCCCTGTGAAAAAGAAGGCCTGTGTTTGAAATACCTTTAAAAATGCAGATAGCGGGGCAAACCGCATCGACCTCTGCCTATAACGCGGAGCAGGATTTTAATAACAGTACGGCATTCATTCTTATCTGGCGCGGTGTGAAATATTGAGAAGAAAGAAGGAAAGAGCGAGCGTCGAAGCTGGAACCTGGGTTGAGCACATATTAAACCATTTGTCTTTCGCTCCCCCGCTGAGCTGCAGCCCACAGGGCCGCTCCAACCCTGAAATCCGGGGAGAAGCCCAGAGCAGGCAGGCAGCGTCCGAGGGGAAAGGGCAGCCGAGCCGCCTGGCAGCGGACAGGCGCTTTCCTTCGAGCTGCTCCCCTCCGTGGCAGAGCCTTCCCAGCCGGGGGCGGTTTTTCAGGGCACACCGGGTTTCCTAGCCCCGGCCGGGTGGGACGCTGCTCGCGTCCTTGGCGCCTCTGCCCCGCAGCCGTGCGCCCTGCCCCGTCGCCCCGCTGAGCATCTCCCGGCTGGAGCCCCCCCCCCCCAGCTTTGGGTGACAAAATCGGGTGCTGGCGCTTCACGTCCCCCGTCCCCCCCGCTTCTGCTGGGGGAGCTGGGGCTAGCGAGCATCCGTCGGGAGCCATGCTTTCTATTTACCCGTCTGAAATCCCCGTTGCTTTTTTTGCTCCGTGTGTTGAAACATACATCATCTGTTCATTAAAGCGTAATCTCCAAATTATACCGGCTCTGAGCAAACAAGGTTAGGCTGGCTGCTCGCCTTCGCAGGGATCAATATCGCACCGTGCCTGCTGCAGCTCTTTGGGAGGAGCTGGTGCTAAATCCTCATTTCTGTGAGGCAGGCTGCACGAGGCAGGCGGCGGGCCGTAGCACCAGGAGCGCCGGATTTTCGCTCGGTGAATGAGGCAGAAGCGACCCGAGGAGGGGCTGCTCTGGCTGGTGCTGGGCACGTGGGGAGCACCTACGCGTGGGAGGGTTATTGTATGGGCAGACGGACAGAGCTGCCTGGCAAAATTCCCCGGAGGAAGGAATTAAATCAGTGGGAAATAATCTTTTGGGTGGTAAGTTCAAAAAAAAAAAAAAAGCCCCAAACAAACCAGGTGAGGTTTCTCATGGAAAGAGCAGCCCACGGTGGAGGAGCAGAGTTCCTCGGGACCACGGAGGCTCCTTTCCCTCTGGGAACCGGGGAGGAGCTCGTACCGTAGGGGACACATTAATACATGCTGTGTTTGCCAGCGGCAGAGCTTGGTGTTCTGCGTAGCCTGGCTGGTTTCCAGGCTCCGTAGCGTGTCAATGCCTGCCTTCTCCAACGCGTGACTCAGGGCTTGGTCGAATCCTGGGAATCCTCCCGTTAACAGCAGTGGACATGGCTGGGCTCGCGCCCAAGTATGTCCCTAAGCCTCTGTCAAAAGGCATGAGCTTCAGAAATGGATGGGAAGCAGAGAGACCTCCTTCTTCAGTCGCTTACCTAGCGGGACATCGGTTTCGGGGGCTTTGGGGAAGNTCTCCCGGCCGGGCCGCGGCGGGCAGCAGGGCTCGGCGCCGCAGGCAGCGTGCCGCCCGCCAGCGGCAGCGCAGCAGGCGTTATCGTTGAGACGTGGTACTGTGGTGCCCCGACTGCAATCCTCGTGGGCACGGTAGCTGGTTTTGATTTGACAGGATTCATGGGAAAGTATTTTAAATAATACATGAAGTTTCCGTGCAGTTCAAGGCTTCCGTGCTTGTTTAACAGCAGCTGTGATGTGTTATCGTCTGATAAACATGCTTGTTATATATTTATGTCTATCGCATCCCGATGCCGGATTCGTAGGGAGGCTTCTCCGGTCATACAGCTGGGCTGTTTGCCGTGCATGTGGATGAGGTTGCGCTGGCATCCCCGATGCACACGCTGCCGGTAAGCGCTGCTCAAAGCAGCCCTGCGACGGAGTGGAAAGGAGAGTCTAATCGCTATGTCCAATTACTCAGAAGGGGAAACCGGTATGGAAGATTTCCAAGTATCTCCAAATAGCCTGAATCCCCTCCCTTTCGTGGCGCTGCTCGCTAGCGGCAGTGGAGCCCTGCAGCGTAAGGGGGATTGGGCTTCAGGTCCCGGGGCTCGATCCAGCGTGGGAGAGCGGGGTGCGGGCGTGAGCGGCTGTTGGCTGCCTCCGAGCCACGGGCAGCGCCGATGGCAAGGGAGGGATGGAGCGGGCTCCGTGGTTCGCTCGGGCCATCCGAACCAGCCGGCACCTGGACCTCTGCTTTCTGGTGACAAAACTTTCAGCCTGGTGCCCTGGCTCCTTCGACGAGGGTCTGGAGGCTCTGGGCTGGAGAGGGCACGGGTCTGGGGACGCCGCACGTTGCTGCGGAGCCCCTCAGTGCATGTGAACCGGGAAGGCACGAGGCGCCTGTGCGGGAGCCACGACAGGAGTCCTGGGAATGGTGCTCGTGCTTGTGCAGGGAAGGGCTACCGTGGCGTTTCAAAGAAACGGAGATTTCAGGCAGGTGGAAAAAGGGAACTAATTAAAAATAAACAAGCACACACNAAAATTAAAAATGCTGCATTTCATTGCTGTTGGGCACTGGGTTCCACAGCCCAGCTCCGCAAGGGGTGACTCCCTGGGGATGACTCTCTGTCACGTACTTGCTCTCCCTCTACAAACC
>VZTL01019211.1:17567-31303 GCA_013400535.1 Scopus umbretta | reverse complement strand
AAAAACCCACCCCTTTTTTCTTTTTTTTTTTTTTTTTTTAAAGGTTATATGTATTCTGCAAATTACACCTGCCAGCTTCAGGCAGGGGACTCGGGGGTTTTCGATGGAAAATAGCGGGGCTGGTTCTCCGGGAGGAGCACAAGCTGTGCTCGGACCCGGCCTCCCGCTGCCGCAGGTGCGGGAGCACCGGGCCGGCAGTGTCCGAGCGGGACGGGGGATTGGAAAGGATCTTCAGCAGGGATCGGCTCGCAGCGTGAAATCTGCTTGTCCCCTGGCCGGCTCCGCACGCAGCGGCGTTGACTGCTCGGGGCTGCCCGAAGCCCCCACGCTGGGGACCAAAGGGCACTGATCCAGCAGCAGCGGGGATGGGGACGAGGAGGAGCAAACCGCTTCAGGTTCGTTTGCCTCTCAGGCTTTTCAGAACTCGGGAGCAAACATTTCCTGCATCCCACGGTGAACGTTCGGGGCTCAGATTTAGTCTCCCTTTTATGCACGTGCCGGTGAGGTCCTCAGCATCCCTTACCAGCAACTGCTGTTTGAGCTTCCCCAACCACTTCCTCGCCGGAGAAAAGCCTTGTGAACGCCAAGGGTGGCCGCGGCCGCCTCCCCGCCCTGCTGCCGCGTCGGGTGAGCGGCCCTCGGCCACGGGATGGAGGACGAGCAGCAGCGGGCCGGTGCTGCCCCTCTGCCGATCCCCGTCGCTTCGGGCTCCAGCGCCTCCCACGAGCGGCGCGTTTCTGTGCGCTGGGGAGGCAAGCTGGCTCCTTAATGAGCCAAGCGCCGGCTCTCACCTGGCTAGGCAGCTAATTGCGGGGTGCTAGCTGCTCTCCTGGTAGGCAATCACCAGGAGTTTGTCTAAAGCAATCGCTGAGCAGCGGCCGGATCAAAGGGCCTGGGCTCTTCAGGCTGCCAGCGCCCTCGCTGCTGACAGCGCCTCGCTCCCGCTTCCCTGAGTGACTGGTTGACAAAATAAATCTGTGGGAGAAGGAGGCATTTCTGATCTGCTGTCATCTTCCCCGAATGCTCCTGATGCATTTTCTTTCCTCGTTACACGTGAGATGTCAAGTCCTCGCCTGCGAGGGCTGCAACTCGACATCTCCCCTGCACGCCGGCCTCCCCCGGAAAGGCTTCACTCTCCCGCGGCGGCCGGCTGACAGGGGCCTCGCCGAGCTGGCTGCCTCGGGGGAGCTGCCGCCTTCCCAGCGGCTCTCCCTCCCAGCCCGGCGCCCGGCGGGGCGGCTTCCATCCCGTGGCCCTCTGCCCCTCCGCCTCGGTGGGGAGGGACCGTATCTGCGACAACCTGGCGGTGCCTTCGGCCAGAAAGCAGGCTGTCGGCTGGCTCAGCCTCCTCCGAGGCCGGGCTTTCCCGGGGTCTGTGCCCCTTCGGCCGCTCCCACTGGCGATGAGCAGGTCGGAGCGTGTCCCGGCACATGCGGGTGCAGGCCCGTCCCTGGGAACGCTTTCCCGTCCACCGCGGAGCCCTGAGGGAAGGAGTCGGGGCTCGGGGCAGGGCGGCTGAGCCGCTTCGCCTCCAGCACGCCTTTGCAGAGGAGAAGGAGCAATTAGCAGCCTGATAGCAAGATTAATAGCAGATGCTCATAATTAACTCGCTATGCATGTAAGCAGCTATTGTCTCCATTTTATCCTGCGTAGATTGATATTCAGGAGTGACTCATTACACAGACAGAACCTATTTTGCCTGCAGAGCACAGCCACCGCAATGGAAATCGCAATCGGAGCTGGCTGCGTCCCTGCCAAAAGATTTGGGGGGAGAACGCGCTGGGGTGGGACGGGCCCCCCCTCGCCTGCCGGGAGCGCTGGCGTCGGGGTCCCCTCGCTCGGCGCAGGGTTTCTGACTGCCGAGCTGCTGCTGGGCTGCCCCCAGCCTGCTTTTGAAAGGGGAGTTGAAAAGATGGCCGGAGAAACTGGAGAGTGGCCAAAACCTGCAGAGAGTCGCGAAGAGCAGCAGAACAGAGCGAGGTCAAACGCCGCGGCTCGCTCCAGCCTGATGAGCCGGGCTGCTGCTCGCCTCGCTGGGGTGACTGGTGCCCTTCGCCGGCACGCTCCAGGGGCTCGGTCTGGTTCGTGTGCCCCTCCTCAGGAGGGCTTTAAAGGGTGCAGGGGCTGTGCCCGCCAGCCTGCCAGATGCAAGTGCAGCTCCCCGGTGCTTGGCACTGGTTCTGGAGAGAGGGGCACGGCGGGGGGTGCACCGTCCGTCGCCGCTTGGCCTGTGGGAGGGGTCCCTGCTGCAGCCGGGTAGCCCGGCACGTCAACCCTGCCGGGGCCCTTGAGCAGGTCCCTCGCGGTTCGAGGGAAAACTGAGCGGTGCAGCGTGACCGCCAGCCAGCCCGCCGGCACTCGGAGATCTGCACGGGGGAGATCCGGCGGGGGACCTAAGGCTGCGTCGCTATAACGCAGCCACCAATGCAGCCGCTCGGTAGGCTCTCGGAGAAACGCCGGGCTCTTTTGGAAACCCGTTGCTTGCATCTAAGAGCAGCTGAGCGCTGCTGCAGAGGTGCAACGGAGCTGGAGGGACGGATGCGGACCCTCGGCCGCTCCGGAGCGCAGCGCTGCCCTGTGCGGCAGAGCAGTGCCTGTTACCCCAGCTGCAGGGCTGCCTGGCGCTTGGGAAACCCCAGCCCCGGCAAAACGCCCCACGCTTTGGACTTCAGGTGCACATGGCTTCAGAGGCTTAGCTGTCTGGCCTTCCCTCAGCCCCGCTTCGGGATGGCGAGCTCTCCCGGAGTCCGTCCCAGCCTCTGCGGAGCAAAGGCAGGACCTGGGCCGGGGGGGGGGGGGTTGGCTCCCGCCGCATGGTCCGCGCACCGCGCAGCCACCACAGATGGGGTGACGGTGAGTTACGTTCCTCGGTACCCAGAACCGCTGGTCCCAGCGACTCCCCGTAACCTGGGATGCCAAGCTGAGGTGTGAAAGCAAACGTCCTTTGGGCGCTGCACTTCCCACGTGCCGCAGCAGCCCTACATCAGCCGCGTCTCCTCGTGCGCCGATGCGCCGTGCTTCATGAGTTACGCGTCACCTGGATTACAGGAGCGATACTGCGCTGCTGCCGGCACGGTAGGGCGAGCAGGAGAGCGCCGCAAAGGGGCTGAGCGCTGGCGCTTCTGCCGTGGGGAAGGGGATCCCCTGTTCCTGGTCGCGCTGTACCCCTGTGGTTGAGTCGGGTGGTTTCGTTGCGGATCTCGTGGTACTCGGTGGGTTCTTAACCCTTCAGACTACGTAAGCTGGAAGGGAGCCTTTGTGGCAGACGAGCTGAGAGCGTGCCCCTGGAGACGCTTAGGCCACGAGCCAAGGGGGAAACCGCCTGAACCGTGACAGTTTTGCAACCCCCCTAGTGCCGTGCCGGGCCGATAGTTTCCCTTTTTCCCCCGCCCCCTTTGCGGAATTACTTAGCTCTCGCTTGTCGAGCGGCAGGATTGAAGAGAATCCCTCGCCGAGGGACGCGGCTTGGCCAGGGCTGCGCCCCTCCCGCGCAGGCGAACGCTGTCCGGCTGCACGCTGCGGTTCAGCAAAGTATTTAAGTACGTGTTTAACTTTTATCGTCCCACGTTTAATATCTTTCCAATTAACCGGAGCGCTTGAAAATGTGCTGGAATTTAAGCAAGCGGATAATTGCCTTCTGGGACTGGCGGCGCTGTCAGGTCCGGGTCCGTACCTAATGATGCTGGGTGGATTCGGGAGAGCGGTCGTCCTTCCCCGCGCTGTGAATCGCGCCGGGCTTCATTAGCTGCCCGCACAGCCTGCACGGAGAGGGCCTCTTCTGCCGCAGAAACCTTTGCGGGGAAAGAGGCTTGTCGCCGCTCGGGCGGCTGCGACGCGGCGTGAGGACCTGGGTGTCGGTAGCGTTTCCGTGGGCGAGGAGCAGGCGCTTGGGTTTGGGAGGCGCGGGGCAGTCGGTAAAGGTGGGCTTGGGATTTGAAGGGTTCAGTTTGGGTTCTTTGCTCCCTTTTCGCCCTGGCTTTTGGAAGGGATGGCGAATGCCCAGACCCCACCTCGGCCCCCCCAGCAAACAGCTGTCGCGCTGAGAGGCGTGAAATGCCCGGCTGGCTGCTTTTGCAGGGGGGGGATGAAATCCTGCCCCGAAGGGTTCCTCCTCTCCTCCCGGAGCAAAGCGACTCCCGACTCTCCCTTCAGAGAGCGGCCTCCCGCTGCGCAAAGCGGGGGTCAAGCCGTGCCCCGCAGGCTGGACGCAGATGTGAGGCGCCGCGACCCGGCAGCGGCGAGGTGTGGGGATGAGGCAGCGGCGGCGGGACCCGGTGCAAAGCACAACGTGGAATTACACAGCACCTCCTGCTAGCAAATTGCCCCATTTGCGTAATCCCCGCACCCTGAGCGGGCTTGCTGTCTGATCTCCTCTGCAACTCCAGCCCGAATCAAACGTTTTGGGCTAATAGCGTCTGCATATCGTTGCCTCCTAACAGACCGCGAAGGCGCAGGCATATGGTAATGCATATTTAACTGATATTTACATTCAACATTGTCTCTCCGTAGCTCTGTTTTCCTTCCCAAAGGCTCCGATTCCCCCGGGCCCCCGGCTGGTGCAACTGGGGAGGCGCGGGGGGACGGCGGGCGCCCGTGGCAGGGGCCGGAGGGGCTGCGCCGGCGTGGTGCTGCCCGCGTGCTCCTGCTCAGTGCCCCCTTTGCTAGCACAAAAGGAGCGTGTGGGGGGAAGCCGCCTCGGCCGGGGGCCGAAATGCAGGGACCTGCCTGCTCCGGGCCACTTCTCCCAGGCAGGGGGCTCAAACTGCTCCCTGAAGACCACGTAACCCATCCGCGACGCCACTTTGCGGAGCAGAACGCTGGCTGTTTTCAGGAAAGGTGCGCGAGGAGGCTGTGTCGAGGTGCGATGCACCCGGCGCGCTGCCCTGGCTGGGCTTCCCTCCGGGCTCCCGCTCGTCCCTGCCCCGGGGATGAGCATCCTCCTCCTCCAGGAACACGCAGAGCGAATCGCACTGGGAAGGGCCTCTGCCGGGGCTGGCCGTGGCGCGGTGTCTCTTGCCGGCTCTTACCGATGGCCGAGGAATGCGAACGCCAATTAAGAACGGAGGGGGAACTGTTAAGGCAAAAAAAAAAAAATAGCTCCTGTTCCAATTGATTCCACTCCTTAATCTCAGTGCTTGGGAGCTATCGTTATTCCAAACATACCGGCATAATAATTAAACGTAATTACTTGTAGGTTCTGGGCCGGTGACTATCTATACCTAATGCTCCTAATGAAATTTCTATTCAGAAACACACCGACTGGTTAATAAATAATAACACCACCTCACTGTCTAGTCATCGGAAGGGCCCCGCCGTGTTTAGGGGACCTGGTAGGGAACTGGGAGCCGGGGCTGCGCGGAACAGCGTGCCGTGAGAGCGTCCCCAGCCCCATCCGCACGCCGACCGTGCCGTGAGAGCGTCCCCAGCCCCATCCGCACGCCGACCGTGCCGTGAGAGCGTCCCCAGCCCCATCCGCACGCCGACCGTGCCGTGAGAGCGTCCCCAGCCCCATCCGCACGCCGACCGTGCCGTGAGAGCGTCCCCAGCCCCATCCGCACGCCGACCGTGCCGTGAGAGCGTCCCCAGCCCCATCCGCACGCCGACCGTGCCGTGAGAGCGTCCCCAGCCCCATCCGCACGCCGACCGTGCCGTGAGAGCGTCCCCAGCCCCATCCGCACGCCGACCGTGCCGTGAGAGCGTCCCCAGCCCCATCCGCACGCCGACCGTGCCGTGAGAGCGTCCCCAGCCCCATCCGCACGCCGACCGTGCCGTGAGAGCGTCCCCAGCCCCATCCGCACGCCGACCGTGCCGTGAGAGCGTCCCCAGCCCCATCCGCACGCCGACCGTGCCGTGAGAGCGTCCCCAGCCCCATCCGCACGCCGACCGTGCCGTGAGAGCGTCCCCAGCCCCATCCGCACGCCGACCGTGCCGTGAGAGCGTCCCCAGCCCCATCCGCACGCCGACCGTGCCGTGAGAGCGTCCCCAGCCCCATCCGCACGCCGACCGTGCCGTGAGAGCGTCCCCAGCCCCATCCGCACGCCGACCGTGCCGTGACAGCGTCCCCAGCCCCATCCGCACGCCGACCGTGCCGTGAGAGCGTCCCCAGCCCCATCCGCACGCCGACCGTGCCGTGAGAGCGTCCCCAGCCCCATCCGCACGCCAATCCGTGCCCTTTCGAGCCAGGGGTGGAAAAGCCTCCGAACGTCCTCGCAGAGCCTGGCTCCCTCGCCGGGACCGGGGGGTCCTCACCAGCCGCTGGCCTCCGTCCCTAAAAATGCAGCCCGGGGTGACCCATGAAAGGTGCCTCGGGGACTTCAATCTCTCCATATAAACGTTAAGAAGTAAGCGATTATTTTAGTAATGAGGATGTTGCTGGAGCTGCAGAGAGAGAAATCACCTGTTTAGCTCAGAACCTTTTCCTTGAGAATTAATCCTAATTTAGGATCCAATTATAAACACCCAGGGTAATGTAACGGCCTGAAATGTTAGTCAAGACAAATTCCATAATTGATGACTGCTAATACGAAACAGTTTGAAAATGAGGACGCATTTTGTTTTTCAATCCTACCTCCTCCTCTGAGGAATCCCTCTGGCTTCGGGAGCGGGAGCACTTCAAGAGAACAAAGGCCCTTTGAAAACTCCTTTTTTCCCCCCCTTTCAATGCTTATCTGAAAGGACATCTTTTTCCCCTTAGTTGCTGTAATCATAAAAGCACAGGTGACAAACTGCTTCATGCCAGGCATCGTCAATTCTAAGTTGGGGTTTTTATAAATATATATGTGCGTGTGTACATGTATATACACACAGAAAAGGGGGTGGCAGCAGCAGCAGCAGCGTTCAGGCTCCGTGCCAGCAGATGATTCCTATCGCCTCACTGGGGAGCAGCGAGCCAACAAACTTTAAGGGCCCACTTTAATCTCGGTCTCCCCCGCGGCGGCGACGCCGGGTGCCGTGCGGTGCCGTGGCATTCCTGGCTCCGCGGGCGGCACGGCGGCTTTGAGCCACGGCAGCCGGGCGAAGGGCTTCGGGCTGGCCCAGCTCCAGGGCAGGCTCTTTCATGCGGGGACCGCTGTGATCCTCTTAGCGGTGGCAGGGCTGCCGGGTTTAAGGGACGTGTTATTACCTCCTCGGCCGCCAGCAACGCTTTGCAAACGCACCGCAGGCGAGTTTTTTCCGGGCTTGTAAATACTTTCATCTCTGTGTTGTGCTTTCTGGTACCGCGGGAAGGAAAGATAACTTTTAACGGTACGGCTCAAAGTTGCCCCAGCATAATGGCATTGGGCAGCTGAGGGAAATCGCTCCCAGCTTTCGTTAACGATATGCTGATTTTTCGCCCGGTCCAGTTCGCTCCGACACAGCTAGCGGGCCGCGGCGTGGCTGCGCTTGGCCTTTGCTTGGCTCGGGGGGCTCGCTCCCCCCACGGTCCGCCATCGCAGGTATGTGAGGGCTGCAAAACCCCTCTTTGCCACGTTGCGCGGAGCTCCGAGCCTGTGCCCGGCACGGCGCCGAAGCGAAACACCCCTAGGAGACGTCTTGTTCGTGGAACCGGCTGACGGATCTGTGGTCCCCGTCTGTAAGGGAGAAGCGGGGGGACAACGGGAGCGCCCCGGGGCCCGCCACCCGGCTGCGTGAATTCCTTCCCTCCCCACCGCTGTGCTATAAGAAGGGACTTCATAAAGGCCACGCTAGGCTTGGAAGCCTGAGCTGGCTGCTTCCGCTGGAGCAGCCGCCCTGGGGAAGTTGCCTCCCTCTCCCTGCCTGCAGTTCGGGTGGGACGCTCGGGTGTCACGCCGCCAGGCGAGTGACCGGCATCCTCCGGGCCGCGGCCGGCATCTTCCCGGGACCCGGCAGCCTGCCGCGCGGCCGGCGCCGGCCGGGTCCCTGCGGATGGCACCGGTGCAGCTCCGGTTTCCAAGGTGACTATCTCCTTCCCCAGCCTTTGAACTCCAAGGTGATTTCTTGTCTCTGAACACCACGGCGGGTCCGCCGGCGTTTCTCCGCGCCGTGCCGAGATGGCTCTGCTGCCCGGGATGCGTTTCTCAGGCTGATCAACAAAGTGTTTTGGTCAGATAAGGCTGACTGGGATTGTCACGCGCTTAAATAAATAAATAAATATCTGTCCCTCTGGAACAAACGTGCTCAGCGGCCTTGAGAAAGCTCCTGGTTTTTTCTCTGCCCGGTGTTTTCCCCTTCCTGCTCAGCCCTGGGTGGGCTGAGCTGAGTCAAATAAAGCCCCTCAGCCAGTCGGGGGCTTGGAAATGGATAGGGGAGCTCTTGGCAGCGATGGGTGGATCAGAAAGGCAATGGATTTCCCTGGATGATTGAGCTGGATACCCTGAAGCCTCAGAGGGGCAACGGGGCAAGGGGGGGGGACCCAGGGCAGGAGCAGGGGCTGTGGAGCCAGAGCTCCGCTTCCCCTTGCTGCGGCGCTCACGCGGTCATCTTCCCTCGTAGATTTTGATCTGTAGTCTTTTGTCAATAATAGGAAGCAAAGGAGAAGAAAAAAAAAGAAAAATCTGAGGGGCTTGAAAGTTGCCCTTTGAGGATAGCTGTCTTGTTGCAGGCTTTACAGTCTGAGCGGCTGCATCTACTCGCGATTCGGTGCCAAGTAAATACCCGAATGGCGCGAGCTTCCATCCCGAAACGCAGGCGTGCCGCTCGGCACGCAGCACGACGCGGGCTTGGCCTGCGCCTTTGAGTTCCTCTAACTTGCCTGTCTTTCCACATCTCCCTGGATTTCTGAAATTTGCTCGCTCCCAGGGCACATGAACGCTCGCAGCGAGCGTCTCCCTGCGTTGCCGCTCTGTCCTCTCCTGGGCTGGTGGACGGGAGGCCTCCCCCCAAAAGCGTCCCGCGGGAGAAGCTCCATCCGCCTCGCAGGACCCACGCGAGTCCTGCCGGGCGAGAAGGGGCCAGAGAAACGCTGCCGCGCGGCACCCTCCGCCGCAAAACCCCCTTTTGGAGGTTAATTTGGCCTTAATCTTGGGCTCAGCGAGTCAGGGGTCGGCGCTCCTCTGCGAGGCAGGACAAGATAATCTGCTTATCTTTGAGTCCATCGCACCGTCGCAGCCCTTTCTGCCTGTGGAGAAATAGTGCGATGCTANCTTCAGTGCCCGAGTGATGTGCCGCGGGGAAGTCATGCCAAATGGTAATAGCTCCGGATCGTAAATCCCTCTGCCTGCACTTAAACGCCTGCGATGCCTGTCCCCTCCTGGGCTGTAGCGTGTGCTGTCCTGGGGACGTTTGCCAATACCGACCGCGCAGGCGGAGGCGAGGTGCTGCCTGGCCCGGGGACGGAGCTGCCGACGTCCCTTTCTAGCTGGAGCAGCCTGCGGTGGGGAAGGCTGCGGCTCCGCACTGCCCTTCCATCTCTGCGTTCGGTGGAGGAGGACAAGGACACCCACCGTGGCGCGGGTGCCTTCCAAACCGCCCGCCTCTGGCCGGATCCTGCCCGCCGCCAGCCGGCACGGCTGCAGCACAGGGCCTTGCGGAGCCTGCCCCCACCTGACGCGGTACCAAAACGGAGGCGCTGCCCAAATCTGCTCCCCCGGGGTTTGCAGCCCTTCCCCGCACAAAGCGAGGTGCAGGCCCGCCTGCTTTTTTTTTGGTTGGTTGGTGTTTTTTAACCTGGCACGTTCGCCTGGTAGCTCACGCCGCCGCAGCGCTCCCCGCTGAGCCCGGTGCGCGGCACCGCACGGCCCCGGAGCATACCGCACGCAGAGAGGAGCTTTTGGCTCAGGCTCTGTCGTGTCAAGAGCTTCAGCTAATCCAGCAAAGCATCCAAACATATTGCCCGAGGCACTAGCCAGCACCGCGCTGCAGATCTGCAATTTACTCTTCGTGCTTCTGATACTTCCAGCCTCAGTGAAACCTGTGCCGAAAGAAGAGCTTTTTTGGCGAGGATGCTCAGAAAAAGCCCGCTTTGCCGCTGCCAGAGCGGGGCACCGGGCAGGCAGGGGATGCTGCTGCTCGTGCGGCGGCAGGCGAAGCCTCCCGTGCCGTGGGGAAGCCCGGCAGCGCGGCGGGGACTGCCGCAGCACGCGTCGGCGTTCCTCCTTCTCCCGCCGACGTCCCTTTGTAAGCGGGTTTCAAAGGCAGCGCTCTCCCCCTTCCCCTTCCTTAGGAAGGTTTCTATAAAACTTTAATTATAGTAGCGCTGTTTCAAAAGGCTCGTTACACCTCCCGAACAAACAGCAGTCGCAAGTGCGACACAAGCGCGCTGCGAAACATCAGGGTGACAAAAGACTCCCGGCACTATCTGCGGTGTGTCAGCTCACCCAGTGCTGTGTAACACCTCAATTTGTAAGGAAGATGGTGCCGTGCCCCATGATAAATGTTTAAATGAGGCGATCAGGCAAGTCAGATGTTGAGGAAGGAACCGATTTATTCTTCTGTAGCAAAACATCCCGGCTCGCCTGCTAACGGCCATCCCGCAGACGATAACCCCCGGTTCCCGAGCGAGCACCGTGCTGTAGAACGAGGGACGGCGTGAGACAACAGGTCTCTGGTTTTTGGGTGGGTTGTTTTCCCCCCCGCCCCCTCCCTTGCATTTAATACAGCGTTCTGGATGCCACTTTCTGCGCTCAATGTGTTTTATTGTTTTGCTCACCCTGAAAGAGGAACCGCCGGAGCTTCGATAACTGGAATGAAGCACCGGGCTGGCTGTCGCTGCGGCTCTCCTGCACGGCCTGACCCAGCAGAGCCGGTCCCTGTGCAGGAGGGGTGTCCCTGGGCCTCGGCGGAGCAGGGTGGGAGGTGGCAGAGCAGGAGGGGGCACGTCGATCAGGGGACGAGTGGCGGGGCTGCCCCGGGTAAAGTCTGGCCACCGTGGCACGGGGAACAGAGCGCAGAGCCTGTCCCGGCGTCCCCGCTGCAGAGTTAATTCAATTACTGATTTTGGCTCCGGTCCCCCGGGTGCGTCCGGGCTCGGCCAGGGGTTCAGCGTCACCGCAGCAGGGAGCCAGCAGGCGCGGGCAGGGTCGTGGAAGCGGCTGAACGAACCCCGTAAGAACGAGCCGGGGAAGGGGCCGCCGACCGAGAAAGCGGTTTTGGAAGGCAGGCGTAATCTGCGGATCTGAATATCCGCAAGTGAAATAGGGAGGAGGACAAAAGGAGCAAAAAGTCAGGGAAGCCAAGCAGCGCCGGTTGCACTTCAAAGGGGAAGGGAGCTGGCTTATAGATTTACCGCCAGAGCAGGGAGCCAGCATGGGAGAGTGCTGGGGATGCAGAGGAAAGGGAATTTGAAAAGCAGGATTTCAGACGCCTGTTTCCCCCTGGGTGAAATTACACAGAGAAATATTCTGGCAAAATACGAAAGGGACCGAGATGAAAGCGCAGCCCAGAATATACATTGCAAATGACAGCTGTCCGGGAGGGACAGCGGAGCTCGCTCCCAAACGGGGAGCGGGGAGGCGGCCTGGGGGTCCAAAGCCCAGACCTCCAGCGCTGGTTTGCTGCCGGGAGGTGCAGGGGGACAGGCTGGGCGCTCCAATCGGGAGGTATCCGTTAGAGCCGGGCAAACGGCGCCACAATGCTCCGGGGGATGCCCGTGTGAATCCGCGGGCGCAGGAAGATTTGCAGGTGCTGGGAGCTAGAGCCAGCTAGGAAACGCCACGATGGCGGTGGAACGAACTCTCCCCGGGGGGAATAGGTGCCCGGCACCCCGCTGCGAGGGGGCAGGCGGTGCCCTGGGCGATGCTCCCCGGCTGAGGACGGAGGCAGGAGAGCAGGGCGGCACTGGCTCCTCTGCGGCGTGACCTGCCCGGGCGCGGGAGGGCTTTGCGCAGAAGAGCCGGGAGCGGGTGGAGAGTGGAAACAAAGGCAGCCGGCGGCTTGGGAAAGGTTGCCTTTGCTTGCGGCTGAAAGCGCCGGGCAATAATAATCGAGATTTATCGCTCGGCAATCACCATAGCAACATCAAAATACAAGTGGGAGAGAGATGCTTTCCTGTGGAGCCGGGAGGGTGGCCGCCCGCCCGGGGGGCTGCCCACGCCTCCTCCCTGCGGCCGCTCAGCCCGGACCAGGAGAAGGCAAAGGCTGAGGCAGAGCCCGGCGGGAAGGGAGGCTGGGTTTAAACGGCCGAGGAAGGAGCTCTTCCAGCCGCCATCGAGCCCCGTCTTGCTGCAGAAGTACTGGAGATGAAGGCGGCTCTCCGCATGCCTGGGTCTGCCGTGCTCGGTCCCGTCCCCGACGGAGGGTGCTGGCGGCTCGGCTCGGCTGCCCCTTGGCCCCGTCGGGCTCCTCGGGGCACCGCCGTCCCTCGCCACCCCCCTTCCGCCTGCCGGCTGGGTGCAAACTGTGCGCGGAAAGAAGAAAATGCTGGATTTTCTGCGCTGGCTCAAGGTGGCTCCCTGAGCTGCTCCGGAGGGACATGGGCTCCTCGCCGGCACTGGCGCCGGCACCTCCCCGCTGCCGCTGGGCAGCTCTGCAAGGAGGAGCGCTCGCCTTGCTGGCACTAGCTCCAGCCACGTCTCTCCTAGCAGAGCCGCTAAGCCTCGATAAATATGCTTTTAATAATCAAGCAGTGTTTGTTTAGCATAAACCAACTCCCCTACTAAATCGATGCGGAAGCAGAGCGCGGCGTGTGGTTCAGAGACGTAACTCGGGGGCTGCCCGGCGCGGTCTCCGCGGGGCTGGGGAGGGCATCCATCTCCGCTCCGCACCGCTGTCCTCCTCCGGAGCCCCAGGGCAGGTCCTGGCCGCCTCCCTGCCCTCTCCACGCTCGCCAGAGCTCGTTAAAAGAGTCAGGAGACGGGCAAGGGGGTAGAAAAGGCAGAGGGGGAACGGTTCTTGCCATTTACAGGCCTAGAGGGTGAGGGATGAAGGGAGACATCTTCTGTGGGGTATGGCAGACGCCTGGGGCGCCGGCTGCAGCGGGAAAGTTTAAAACCGACGCCTCCGTAGGCTATGCCTGCCGATGGGAATCGCAGCCGCGCGAAGACGGAGGGGTTTGCCTCCGGGGTGGAGTGCCGAGGGTACGCCTGCCCGGAGATGCTAAGGAGCGTGCGGGGCCCGGCAGCCCCTCCTGTCCCCCAAAAGGCGCTGGCTGACGGCCGGCTGGCCGAGACAGACCCTGAGCCCAGGGGCTGCTGCCCCTGCTCCGGACGGAGCAGCCCTGGGCTGGGGTCCCCCTCCATGGGAGCTCTTTCTCTCGCCCCGTCGGGGGGCTCGTGGAGGGAGGGGAACCGGGAGGTGCGTTTCGGGAGCAAAAGCTGAAGCGGCAGCCTCGCTGCTGTTGAGGGGGCAGATGAGGCTTTGTCTTCTGGGAGAGGACCTGCAGGCTGCCAGCTCCGCTGCTTGCTGGTCCGCTGCCAGGCTGCAGGGGCTGGAGCAGCCTGTGGAGTTAGCAAAATCCTTTATTTTACATTTGATATCTTGTTCAGATCAATATGGATTCCTTGAGCAATTCGGGGGCTTGTAGTCTCCTGATTAGCTGTCCCTTTATCCCGTTAGATTTCTCTTATCTAGAGTAATTGTTGTTCCAGAGTCTACGTCTGCGGCTGCAACGTGACCTTACCGGCAAGGGTACGCTAACGCGGGGCTGGGAGCTGCTCCCCGGGAAATACGGCTCCCTGCGGCCGCCCCCCTCCCTGCCAGCCCCTCCGCGTTAGCTCCCTCTAAATCATTTCTGAAAGCTTTCCGTGGCCTTCCCAAGGTGAGACGGGGCAATCCAGAAGGCCAATGTATAAACTGAAACCGCTCGAGGGCCCCGGCGGTGGCCGTGGAAGGGAGGAGGA
>VZTL01019211.1:0-17533 GCA_013400535.1 Scopus umbretta | reverse complement strand
AGGAGGAGGGAGGGAGGGAGGGATGTTTACTGCGGCCACTTGCGCATCTCGGTGGCCTGCAGTCTCCCTCCGGGATGCCTCTTGCCTGACGCTCTTGGGTGGGAGTCTATGTGAACCGGCGTGGCTCGTCAGCCTGGCCGCAGCCCCGGCATCTTGGGCGAGTTTGTGCGAGAAGCTCCAGCCCGAGATGAGTCGAACTGGAACTGAGATTGCTGGTTAAATAAAAACCCCGTCCGGACGCGACAGTGATGAATGAGGGAGGCGAAGGGGACGCGGGGAGGTTGCTCCTTTCTCGAGACGCCAGCGAACATCTCGGCTTTGCCCTCGGCGGCGCTGCCTCGGATGCTTGCCGCCCGCCCGGCACCGCCGCTTGCCAAAGCGGGAGCGTTGGCATCTCGGCTGCGCTCCGCTAGGGCTTCATCCCTCCCCTCTCCCGCCCTTCCAACAGGATCGCTCGTTTCCCCTAATTAGTTCATGGAAGCAAATACGGGGCTGACAATAAAGGAGAGATTTGCCGGGTCAGGCTCCGCACCAGTCCCTCAAAGCCGCCTGACGCTGGCACAGGCTGTACCTGGGAAACAAACAGCTCTATTAAATTCAATGCATGCGGGGACCGCTCCGGAGAGGCTGTCTCCATGGAGCGCCTGCCTGTTCCTCCTCTTTGTTTTTACCGGAAAAATCGGCCGCGGGTTTTTTTCTGTCTGTGGGATGCCCAACTCCAACTTAACTGTCCTTCTGCAAAAATTGTCTGGGGATGCAGCTGGGCAGCTTTTCCAAGAATAAATTACCAGGAACCAGGGACAGGGACGAGGTGGACTCCTGAAAGCCGCTGGTGACTGAAGGCAGGAGGCAGGGTGGTTTTCCCGAGACCCGGCAAATTAACTCCCTGCTGACGCTGGGAAGGGGCAGTGCTGCTGAGGGCCCGAGACTGAATTTGGCAAACAGCTTTGGCCAAGACGGCACGGAGGAGAAAACAATCGGGACCGCCAAGCATTTCCCAAATAAACCCGACGGCCTTTCTGTTCTGACTCTGCCCCGCTGGGATCCTGCGGTCCCAACACCTAGGGCCAGGAGCAAGGGAGGGACGGGGATGCTCGTGCGCTTGGGACGGTCTGGACCGCCGAGCAGTCACGGGGAAACTGGCCGCGAGAGGAAGGCAGGCACCGGTTTTGCCACGGCAGCGCCGCGCTGCCGCGCCTGTGCCAAACCACCCTGCGGGCGCGTCTCTGCCACGCTCCCCTGGGAGGGAGCTGCCGGGCTCCCCGCATCCTCGGAAGCACCCGGAAAAGTCAGCCTGCTTTATGATTTCTTTCCTCTTGCTCCCCGTTGCCTGCAAATTGCCCAGAGAATCTCGAGAACGTCGGTCGTATCTCTGTGCTGGCCGAGGGCGAGTGCCCGGGCGCCCTGGTTTGATTGCCCCCGGCACCCCTCCAGGGACCCCGGCATCCCCCCGGGGCTGGGCGTGGGAGGCGTTGCTGCTGCGGAGCCGTGAGGGGGAGCTCAGCCCATTGCCTTCTCCTCAGCACTGCGGAGCCAGCGGCCTCGGCCAGCCGGCAAAGCAAACCCAGCCGCGCAAGGAAGGCGGCGTAGCGGGGATGCCGGGAGAGAGCCCTCCGCGGTCTGCCTCTTGGGAGGCCTCGCCGCCCGTGTTGGGGCCGCCAGGTTCGTGGTTCGCACCTAAAGCGCCTGCGGCATCGCCGGCGCCCCTGCTCGGCGTGACAGCAGGAGCCTGGGCTGCTCCCGCCGCAGCGCCGCCTGCCCAGCNCCGCGTCACCGCCGCGCGCACCCACATGAGCGCGGCAAGGCGAGAGACCCCCGAGGGTGGCAAGGAAGGTCCCCGTCTCGCCGGGAGCCTGAAGCGTCTCCCTTGTTGCTGTCAGCCATCCTCTGGCTCGAGGCGGGAAGAGAGCGGAAAGGGCAGAAAAGGCGCGTGCTTTTCTGTAGGACAATCCTCTGGAAAAAAAGACAAATGCCGTCCTGTGAGTGCAATTATTTTATTATGCAGCACTAATGAAAAATACACTCGAACCTCTAAAAAGGGCCTATGGTAAAGAGTTGCTTAATGGAATAAATCACTTTAAATGAAGCAATTAGCCCCTTGATTTTCTTCCTTTAAAACACCGATTGGCTAAAGGTGCTTCGGTTGCGCGTTTAATAACTGCTGCGCGGGTGCAGCGAGCGGCGCGGCGCCCTGTGCCGGCCGCGGCGCAGGCAGGGCAGCGGCTCTGCCGATGGCTGAGGTGTTGCTCCGAAGCAAGGCCGGGTTTGCCGGGGGCCGGGTGCGAGGCTGAGGACGCGTGGGAAGTGCCTGCTCTTTTCCTCCTTTGGGCAATTCAAGGCTGGTGGCTGCGAGGAGAGCTTGCGCGGGGGAGACGGGGATCCCCCTTACTCGGGGAGATGGGGATCCCCCTGACTCGGGGGAGTGGACGGGACAGGCAGGTGAATGCCCAGCAAGCAAACCACGTGCTTTAGCACCTCCAGCAAAGATGGCCGGATGAAATGAGGGGGATGCTGTGGCCCCGCGGCCGTCCCCCGGCGAAGGGCAAAGCCCAGAGGCCGGTGGCTTACGCGACCAGCTGGGACACGCGCCCAGCTCCGTTTCCCCAAGTCAGCCCCTAACTGGGGGGTGAGCAGGATTGGCACGGGAAGGCGCCGGAGCTCTTTCAGCCGGTTTCCTAAGAGACAGCAAGCCGCTCTCGCCTCTGCCACGGCGCTGGCAAGGGACTCGCTGACGGCAGCAGCCAGCCGGCACTGAGCGCAGCTCACAGCGCGGTGCCCCGGTCCCGCGCGCCATCGCTCCAGGCGGAGATGGGGTGCAGGAGGCAGGACACCGTGCCTGTCCCCGGCCCCCTCGGCACGGCTGCAGTCCTTGCCGACGGCTCCTGCCGAAGCGTATGCTGGTGGAGCCTCTTCCCGCGGCAGCGCAGCAGCTGATGCGAGCGAGGGAGGGAGGGAGAGAGGCGATAAATAAGCAAGCTAAATAAATGGCTGGGCTCTTCAAGGGGGAAATCAGGGCTGTAAATTAGGCAAAGATTATCTTGCGATCCCAGGAACGGAGCTTCATAAATATGAACAGGCTAGCGTGCCCCGGGGCGAGGGAGCAGCTCGGCAGAGGATGCCAAGGGCCCGGCGTGGGCTTTGTCCTGGGCAGGCGTGTTTCCACCTGGGCTCCGTGCGAGAAGCTGTCCCTCTGCGGGGTCTCGGCCGGTCCCAGGAGCAGCCGTCGGTGAGCGCTTGGTCTCACCCGTCCCTCCTCTTCCTCCTCACGCAGGTCTGAGTCCCGGCAGCCTCGTGGCGCCCGCCCTGCGGGGAGCGGGGCGGGGGGGGCGTTGAGCCTCGGTTTTGCATTTGCACCAGACACGGTGCGAGGGAGGCGTGATGAAGAGTGGCTCGTGCGCGGGTATCGCCTTTCTGGTCTGCTGAGTATTCCCTGGCCTTTCACGCTCTCTGCTCCTGGCTCTCCTCTCCTAGAGCGGATCTGTTTTCATACAGGAAAACCAAACCTTTTCCTGCAACTCTCTGAGCGGCTCCTGCGTGGTCTCATTTCCCCCTCGCTCCTGCTCAGCACACCCGTGTGCCTCGGCCGGCCGAGCCGAGCCGCGGGGCAGCTCCGGAGCCGATGTTTGTTCCCATCGTCCCAGCCTACCCCAGGGTGCAGCGGCAAGACGGCCGTGCCGCGTTCGTTTGCTGGACAAGCTAACAGGAACACTGGGACGTGTTCCCATCCCCCTCGTCCCTCTCTGGGACCTTATGCTGTGCCTGTCGACGTGGTTTCCCCCGTGCGGTTACGCCTGGCCCCAGCCCTGCTGCGGGGATGGGGGTCCCCATGCCACCGGCGTCCCCTCCCCGTGCCACCGGCGTCCCCTCCCCGTCCCAGCTCGCCCATCAGCACAAG
The DNA here is from genome assembly GCA_013400535.1 of Scopus umbretta. NCBI lineage: Eukaryota > Metazoa > Chordata > Aves > Pelecaniformes > Scopidae > Scopus > Scopus umbretta. The sequence continues at coordinate 13,638 of VZTL01019211.1, read as the reverse complement.
CATCAGCATGGCAGCCCCCAGCCCCGTCCCCCCGCCGCTTCCACCCTTCTCTGGCTTATTTGTTAAATATCCTGTAATTACATAGAAATAAAAGGCTCCTACAGATTAGCGGGTAATTATACTTAATAGGAACAAAATGAATATTCTCGGTTAACCATTTGGGTTTGGGAGACAGATGGCATAGAACCCCGCGTTTACCTCCTAACATGGCAGCAACGACGGCGCGGTAATTAACCGGTTGCTCTCTGGCTCGTAACCAAAGGCATTAATCGGTTAACCCTCCCCGCGCCTATGCCAGCGGCTTTGCAGGCCATTTCTACGGCCTCGTCCTCGAGGCAGCCCATCTGGATGGTTTCGGGGCGGCGCTCTGGGTGCCTCGGCTGGGACGCGCGGGCATCGTCCGCCCTGCGCGGACCTGTCCTGCCGTTCCCCGGGGCCGCGGCCGCCGCCTTGTGCTGGCCACGGTACATATTTCTGGCATCACCCGTGCTGGAAACGCACGCGCCCAGTCAATTGAACCAGGCGGCTGCTGATGGCAGCATGACAAGCAATATCCATAACTGCTTGTAATCTTCCGCAGACGTTGAATTGCTCCCATCCAGCTCCACTGAAGATGAAGAGGCTCCTATTATCTCGAGATCCTGCTGCCACCGCTATCGCAAACCGATGCTGACACACGGCCTGGGCGCGCTCAGAGCGACGCGCGCAGTACAATACGTGTTTTGTCATCTCTGGCAAGAGGGCGAAACCCGGGGAGAGAAGCGGTTGTCGCGGGGGGCGACGGGGCTGCGAAGGGTCTCCTGGCCGAGGCGGGCTTGGAGGGAGAGCTGCCCCTCTCTCTGCCTTTGGGCCCCGGGGGTGGAAGCCCTCGGAGCTCCAGCAGCCTCTTCTGGCAGGCACCTGGACAAGATTGATCGCTGCTCTTGGAAGCCCCTTCGAATGCAGGCGCTGTGCTCTGCTCAGGTGACGTTAATAGATACGACAGCAGTCCCAGGGAGAACTTGGTGCTTACTGTAAATTCAGCATCTAAACAGAGACATTTTGCATCGCTTGCAATTAGCTCGCAAGAAAATCTTCATGAAAAACGAACGTGGCCGGGAATAATCAAATCGCGCCGGGTAGCTGCTGCCGTTTGGTCCCCATGGGGCGCGCAGCCCCGCGCTGCTCCGTAAAGGGTGGATATAAGCCTGGGAATAAGCCGCGCTCCGTCCGAAGGGCTGATCCCGCAGCCGCCCTCCGCGCACAGTCTGCCCTGCGCCTTGCCTCTAGTTTGCCGCCCTCGTGGGTGCCACTGCTGGAAAACTTGCTTTCTGCAGCCCTGACGCGACGGGGCGCAAAAGGAGACGCGGTCGCAGGAAAGCAAACGCGTTAAAAGTGGGAGGGAGCAGGTTGCATGGCTGCTCGGCCGGGAAGGCGGCTCCCCCCGCGCTGGGATAGCAGCGGGGAGCGGGGAGCCGGCTGCGGATTCCCCTGGGCGCATGCGCTGTGGGAGGAGGCTTCTGGTGCGACGCTCTTCATAATAGTTCTGGCATCAGATGTTTTTCATGAAGGTAGGTTCCGCTGCCCCACTTCACGAGGGTTTTTTCATGTGAAAATGCGAATCTTGTCACGAGGAAGCGTGGGAAGTATCAGAATAATGAAGTGTTTCCGAAGGATTAAAATGAAAAGCTCGAGCTGATGCAGTCCAGTGGAGAATAAAGCTGAAGCTCTCTTGAGTTAGGATGGAAGCTTTGGCGCTGGCTCCGGAGGTGCTCTCTCCCGCTGCGGCATGGGACTGGGGTTTATCTCACCGCGGCGTGGGACCGGGGTTTATCCCGCCGCGGCGTGGGACCGGGGTTTATCCCACCGCGGCGTGGGACCTGCGAGCCCCCGCGAGCGCGTCTCGTCGGGGGCTGCTGGCAGCAGCCTGCTCTTGCACCAGCCCTCCCGCCTGGGAGCGAGCGCCTCTCCCTTCTGCCAGGGCTGAATTTATGGGGGTCTTTGCCATTACCTGCTTTCCCGGAAAATTAATTACCGTCCCCGGAATGGAAAGCGACTCCGGGCAGACAAAAGGCGCGTCCCAGGGGAGCTGTTGCAGCCGCCAACGGAGCAATCGCTCTTGGGCTGAACGTGTCCTCGCTCGGTTTTGGGTCGCCGGTGCGGCCGCCCCTTCGGAGGCGGGGATGCTCCGGGAGACCCTTGCTCGCCGGCTGGGCCGCTGCGGGGCTGCCGCAGCCCTCTGGCCTGGCTGGGGCAGAGATCGGCCTCCTCGCCGCGATTCAGGCGGCCTTCCGAAGCCCCTCGCCCTTCCCGCAGCATCGGGGTTCGGCGCCCGGCTGACGAGGCAAAGGCTTGCCTCTGCCCCTCTCGCTCTCTTCTCCCCTCCGCTGCGTGCATCCTGGGGGGCGGACGGGACACCCCTGCCCTGCTCCCGGCCCCCCCAGCCCGGCAGCTCTCAGACGGGCGTAGGGGCAAAGGCAGGTTTAGTGAGGAGTTTAGATTTAATTTGCAAGTGAAAAAGATCGTTTTCTTTTGTAGCGTACGCTGCAGCCCAAATGTCTAAGCTTCTAGGGTTTAAGTCTAATTAACTGCATTTCACAGCTTATTTAAAGAAAAGAATGGAGGCATTAAAATTGTAAAATCTAATTTTTAAGTAAATCTTTCAGCACAAAATTAATGTCGCAGTCTCCCAGCCGCCTTGGCAATATATCTCTTGTCTTCAAATTTCAAAATGAGCTTTTGCAAACATGAAATTATTCATTAGACCGTCTGGTAAAAGGATAAATAAGTGTCTCTTCACATCCAAGATCTCCCGGTTTCCCATTTAGCGAGAGATCGGCTTTCTCAGCCCGATGCCAAGCGTGGCATCCCTGGGGCGGGAGCGGACAGCCCTGCCGCCGGGCTGGCCGGCCGGGGTCCGCCGTGCCCTTGGAAGGAGCGAAGCCCCCCAGCGCCGCGTCCCGGGAATTTGGCCCGGTCCGTTAAATCCCGCCGTCGCGCAGCCCTGCCGACGCTGCGGGAGCCCCTGGGTGGGTGCCCTGCCTGGCCCCCGGGGTCCCCCCCCGGCCCCTCCCAGACTCCTGAAGCTGTCAAGGGGGGGGGCGGGCCTCGTTTATGCCCTCGTTAAAAAGGAATAGATTTTGTGGAAGCAAAAAAATATTATTTTAACACCTCCGTTTTTATATCGCTTTTAAAAACCCTGGTGCTTTGTCTTTTTCTTGATTAAAGTCACATAATTAATTGTCGGAGCGACACGTTTCATACTAATTACAGAATGACTTTTGTGCGCGACGTCCCCAAAGCCGGCGGTTTGACCTTGAATGGGCTCTGACTGCTCTGCCGGGCGGACCAGGGAACCGTGAAGGTCGGAAAAGGCCTCTGAGACCACCTAGTCCGACCGTCAACCCAACACCGCCGTGCCTGCTGGATGTAGTCGTGCCAAGGATGGCAAGGTGGGTGCCCGAGGGCCACGGGCATCCCCCGGACTTCCGCCTTGTTTTCCAGCGCGGAAAAAATGCAACCCCGAATATTCAGAGGCCGCTCAAGGGTAACACGTAAACAAGCCGGGGATGTTTTCTCCTGGTGGGAAGGAGGTTGTTCCACCCCGCAAAGCCCTTTGCGGGAGAGCTGAGCGCCCGAGCGTGGGAAATTGAAGCGCGGAGCTGCCGGAGCAGCGAGCGGAGGCACTGCCCGACCCTCTCCTGCCCCAGCAGACGCGTCCTGCCCATGGCTGCCCTGCTCCAAAGCACGGCAGCTCCAGCCTCGCCCCAGTGGAGGCAGATCAAAGCCTTCCCCGGTGCTCTCTGCGCTCCTGGGCCGCCGACACAGCATCTTCTCGGGTTCATTTGGGCCCCTCCCCAGCTTCTGTTCCTGAGCAGGGATTTATTTCCTTTACAAAAGCCCGTAATTACTCTGCAAAGATCTCCTTTCACGCTGGCAGTGCTTTCTCCCCAAGCTAGGTCAGATGCTAAGCCTTGCCGGAGCCCCGGGTGCTGGGGGACGGCTGGATTCGGCATTGGCGCTGGCCGAGCTTCCCTCCTGGACCCGAAAAGAAAGGCGGGACGCGCCTCGCGAGTTTGCAGGGAGGGTTGGTTGGCTCTGCCGGCCGCAGCCGCCGGGACGCGCTGGTGCGAGACAGCACGTTAAGTAACGGTGGGGCGCCGAGCGCAGGAGAGGAGTAATTAACACCGGGGGAACGTGTATAGAGAGATGGTGCTTTTTAGCGCGCCCCGCGATCCCCGTCTGAAAACGGGACGTGAAGGAGCGAGGTGCGTTTGGGCACCGCCGGAGCCGGTTGCCAAATAACGCCGGGCCGGGAGGTGGCTCGGCGGGGTGCGGGCAGGCTTTGCCGGCATCCTGGAAGCAGGCAGCACTGACCGGGGGATGCTCCGGCCCCCAGGGATTTTGCTAGGGAAACGTGCCTCTAAACCTTCCCGGGAGCCTGTTTAGGGCGCCTGATTATCACCCGGCGGTTGATTAGTGATATCTGTAAGAGCAGTCGTGAGGCAAGTGGCCCCCCGCGCCGTGCCGCCGGTCTCGTCTCGTGCCCGGTGCTGCGGGGAGAGCCTGCGGCTGCCTCTCGGACGCCGGGGGCATTCCAGGGAAATAATGACCCACGCAGGGGCCAGCCGGAACCAAAATCCCTGGAAAAGGGCAGACGAAGTAGGACCTTTCATTTGCGTTTTGCTCTTGCACAAATGAAAAACCGAGAGCGGCCGAAATCTCGGTTGCAGCGGGATGGGTGCCAGCCCCGGAGGGACGTTGCCCTCCGACAAGATGGGAGCTGGGCTGATCCTAGGAAGCCGAAGCTGATTTTTTCGGAGCCAGGGCCGCCCCATCTGGTCTCTGCCGAGCAGCAGCACTTGCCTCCGGCCGAGCTTCTGCCTCCGAGCGGGGCAAAATCCTGCCGGGATGGAGAAGGGAGCAGCACTTCGGATAACTCCTTGCAGTGCTGCGATTTCTTGTTACGTTTTTAGAAGTAATTCTGAATTACGATGCGTTTCTGCGGGGCCCTACTGTATTCCCGAGAATCATGCTCTGTGCTAAATCAGTCCGTGGCAATCAATGCTTTTCTAATGAATTCTGAATTCCTAATGTCAGGACATTACGTTGCCTGCTTATTTTCCCTCTGCCCTTGTCTTATTCCTCTGTATTATTCCTGTAAGCTGCATAAAATACAGTAGATGTGCACGCGCGTGTGTATATATATTTTTTCCCCCTTTCTCCCCTCTGCAGACCTCATTGGAAAAGTTAATGGTGTGTTTCTGGAGTAATTAGAATGATTTAAACGGCCTCGTTACAAAGTTCTTCCGCAGAAGCAGCCGCTCCTCACCCTCTGTGTCTGTCGCATCTTGGCTAGAAGAAGCAGGGAGGAAAAACACAATAGGAAATGGAGGGGAACAGCCCCCCAGCGAGGAGAGCCGGGCGCGGGTGCGTGGGGATTAATTATTCCTGGCCGGCAGTTCGGCAGGATTTGCTCCGACGTCTGGAAATCAATTAAACCGAGGGGCAGGCTCTGGCGAGGGCGTGCCGCAGTGACCCCCCAGTCCCTTCCTCTGGAGCTCTCGGCACGGCTCTCGGCAGGACCGGGCACAGGAGGAGCCTCGCCGGTGCCAGAATATTCGGGAATATTTGCGGGCCGGGATTTTTGGCCTCAGGCAGATGCCAGCTCTGCAAACAGCTGCGCCTTTTGAAGCCGTCGCCGCCTCCCGCTGTTTGCCTGCTCCCCCTCTCCTGCGCTGCCGAGCCCCTCGGGAGCAATCCCGACCCGGCTCCGGCCAAAGCCAGCCGGGGCTGCCCCAATCGGTGCGAGGAGGAGCCCGTTTCCCGAGGATGCTCCGCGGCCCCGCCCGCTCAGCATCTCTCTTTTTGGCCCCAAACGACAGGCTCGCCACGGCAACCGCTCCCGCGGTCCAGCATCCCCGGCGCCGCGCGTTTTGGGGAGCGAGGCGAGCTCCGGCCCCGCCGCCGGCACGCGGGGAGGGTGGCTGGCCACGGGGAGGGGCGCGCTGCCGAGACGGGCCAGAGCCGGCACCGGAGCACTAACTGACTTCGGGCCGCTGCCCGAAGCGCGGCACTGCTTGGTTTCGGGGCGCTCACTCAGTCCCCGCGGTGGGGGGGGACGGCGGTTGAGAGGCGCTGCCGTCCCGGGTCCCGGTCCTTCCCCTCGCTCCGCGGACCTGCGTGGAGATGCCGGGAGGGAGTCCGGCTTCGCGGTCCCCTCTTGCGCTCCCAACAGTGCCCTAGAAATTAAGAATCAATCCGATTATTCAAGCCCATAAACAACATCATAAAAATAACATCAATTTGCACAGAGAGGCGCTGCATTAATGTGCTGAAATAATGATGCACTTTTACAACATAAATTTACAATCAATCCCGCTTTTAGCACTGTGAAACAACAGTTGGAGGAGGATCAATCCTTCGCCGGAATTAGATGGCTTGAGTCAGAGATGCTCCGGGGGGTTATTTTTGGAAGCTTTTAACAACAGCTCTGGCAGGGCTTTCGCTAACAGATTCTGCCCGCGACAGGCGGGTCCCGCAGCACCCGGCGCTCGCCTTTTGGGCTGCCCAGCGGGTCGCGGCAAAGGCCCTCTCGGCTCTGCAGGCTTTGCTCTCCCTCGGAGCGGCGGTGGCGGCGGGGCAGCGTCTGCCGGTGGAAGGGAAATTAGGCGGACACGTGTAGCTGCGGGAGGCGGGCTGGGCTGCTGGCCGGTGGCCTGGCCGACGGCAGCTTCGCTCCTGGAGACTCTGGTCACCGACTGGAGGCGTGGGAGGCAGGCGGCGCTTCCCGGGGGAGCGTGTCTGGCTCTCCCGCTGCCTCAGATCTGCCCCAGCCTGGGAGCCCCGTGTCCCGGCAAAGGGCGAGTTGCCCAGGTAAAGCCGGGTAACAGCAAGTCCCCGCGCCAGCCTTGCCAAGAAACGTCCCTCTCGTGCTTCCCGCTTCCCCCTGCCTTGGAAAACTCGCCGGGGTCCTGGCGGCTTGCTGCCCAGAGCCGCATCCCGCCCACGTAATTTTTCGGAGTGCCCTTCCAGTAAAGGCTCAGACCCTGCTGGCTCCAGCACCCCCAGGCCCTGTCGCTACCGCTCTCTAGCTCGCCAGCTTTCTATATTGATTATTTTTTTCTTGTAAACGGGCACCAAAATGAACTCCGTGCTTACGGAGAGATTGATTAGTTACCCGACTCAATTATATCTTTAGCTGAGAGCTATATTAAGCAATGCAGCAAAATTATTGCTCTGTGCAGATCCATTTTGTTAAACAGCTGTTCGCCGGCCCAAGGAGGAGAAGATGGAGGTTAAAAACGCTTTGGCGGTTCCGGAGCCACACGGACGCACGCAAAAGCCACGAGGCGGCTGATCCCGTGGGCGCCCCGAGCGGCACGGCCGGCGGCACGGCCCGGCGCTCCGCTGCAAGCAGGCTCCAGTCGGCACTTCATAAATGTAGAGTCACGAGATGTTGACATGCTCTGTGTCCTGGGGTTATGAATGCAGCAAAGACGGGCAGCGCTCCCCGGCATCGTGCCCGGGGATGGGTCGCAGCGAGCGGCGGTGGCGGGAGACCCCCGCCGCGGGGCTCCAGCGGCCCTTCCGAGGACGTTAGGCATCCCAGCCCCGCTTTCCGCCCGGCTCCTGTTAAAACATTAACGGCTTCCAGGGAGCTCCGGCAGCGCCAGTGGGTTTCTCTGCATAATTAACTGAACTCATCTCCTTATTCTAAGTGTCTTTTAGGAATACAATTAGCTTCCGCACCGCTTTTGTACTTTCTAAACCTTTTAATTTAGTCACACAAGGACAAGGGTGTTATTGCCGGGAACAGGTATGTACAAACGCGAAAGGATCTGGGTCAGGCTCGGTCGTAATTAAAATTGTATGCCCTGTGTTTAAGTGCTTTTTCTGCATACCCCGTCTGCCTGCGTGCGCAACTGCAAATGCCATCGCAGGGAGAGGGGAAAGGGCCGCTCGTTCAGCCGCGCAGACCTTTCCGTGCCGGGCCGGAGAATGCCTCCGTGCTTCCGTACTGCAGGCAAGGCAGGAGCGGCCGCCTCCCGGGCACCCCGAGCCGGCCCACCGGTCGCTGACCAGAAACGGGGAAAGGTCGGTGGCATTTCTAGCGCCCTCCAAGAGGCTCTGGAAAAAGCGTCAGGTTTTCGGGCAGGGGACCGTGCGAAGGCGGGAGAGGGGGCTGGCGATGTGCTGCGGCACGAGCCCCCGTCCAGCGGTCACGGGTGCGTTCCTTCGGCCGGTAACTTAACAAAAGGCGAGCCGCTCGTTACAGCTCTGCCCGGCCGGCCCCATGGCCTCGTAAAAGCGCCCGACGGATCGTTGTGATCCAGCAGGCTCAGGTGGAATAATGAGTTTTCATTGCCGCGCAATAAACTTTATGGAAGTTATCAAAAAATGAAGCTCGGCGCCGACGCAAGCCGGCACCCGGAGAGGTGTGCTGGAGGGCCGCGGGGCTCGGGGGCCGCTCCGGGCACCCGGCGAGTGAATACTTACGGGAATGGCGGTAATCGGCACCGAGCGGCGTTTCCATCCCGTCCGGGGAGGCGCGGGTACGAGGTGGGAGGGCTCGGAGCGACCCGGCTTGATGTGCAGGTACCGGGAGCGGAGGAGATGGGCACGTACGGAGAGAGGTAGTCTATGAATTAAATACCAAAACCACCACCCCATTACAGCTTCACGCGAGGGTCACTTGTTTTATTGACTGTGGCACAAATCAATCCATTTCCAGCCTGACATTTCTGGTCCTTCCTCCCTCGCAAAGCTTTTCTTTTACAGCAGCTCAGCTCCCCAAAGGGTATGTTGTTGTTTTTTGTTTTGTTTTTTTTTTTTTTTTCCCCGCTGCCATTCAAAACCTCCGGAGGATTTATGTTTTCTCTAGATCCGAGCTCTCTGCTGGCCGGTGCGCGCTGCCTGGGGGCCGCGGGCCTCCCCAAGGCGGCTGGGAGAGGCTGGCACCGGGTGGCAGTGCCCCGCTGCCATCCCCAGGGGCACGGTCGCGCTCTGCGCGTGTCTCTGGTGAAAGGCCTCGGACGATTTCACGTCTCGTTTGCATTTTGCGGGTGACAAAACCCAAGTGATAGAAGCCGCCCCTCCTGCTTTTTTTTACTGACAGCCATTTCTGCCACGCAGGTGACAGTGCGCTGGGGCGCTGGGATGGTGCTGCTGGAGGAGCAGCATCCCCCGGGAACGGGACAGCCGGGGACGCCAGCGGTCGTGTCACCGCGGCGGCGCTGGGCACGGCCCAGGAGCGGGGCCGGCATCCCCTGCAAAGGTCCCGGCTCCCGCAGCGCCGTCCCGTTACCCACAGCGTCCCCGGGGCGAGGGGCTGCGGGGCTGGCAGTTTGCACCGCGGGCCGGCAGCTGAGCGGCACGGCTCCGAGGGAGATTGCCCCGGTGGTACGGCGTCGCGAAGTTCGCTGTGAAATACTTAGCTTGGACTTACAGACTCAATACCGTTGACGCTGTCTGAGGGTCCGGGGCTCGCTCCCAGCCTGCTCTGATTAACAAAGTACCTGGCCGGCAAAGATCTGCTGATCCAGTCACCCGGGGCTGTGTTACCGCTAGAGAGGCGGCATTACCTGGGAAGCATCGATTTCGGCATTAGCCGGCTTTTACATTCGAAAGCAGACAACGCGAGGACCTTCAATTATCTTCAAAGCGACTGAAGGGAAGGAAATTGGTCTTAGATGTGGTAAACAGGCTCCGCACACTCTACTGAAGCATGCAAAGATGTACGCGAGGGAATTGCGGGTTCTTGCCTAACGAGTTGGAGTTTACTCAAACAGGCAGTTGAAATTCTCCAGGTTTCACGGTAGGCTGTTGTGGTGCTAATCTGATTCGAGGGTTTGGCAATCTGATCGGGATTATTGCTTTAAGAAGCAATCCTAAGGTCGCATTTCCCAAGGGGCCTGCCCCCCCACTCAGGAGCGCCCGACAAGAGCGAGATTTCCACTCAAAATCGCTCTACGAGTCTGTCTTTGGGGTTTCATTTTATGGGGGTTTGTTTGGTTTTCTTTTTTTGTTTTCTTTTCCTTTTTTTCCTGAGATGGTATTCGTTGCCTGCCTATCTCGGACCAGCTTTTCCCAAGAGCATCCGAGCAGCAAGGGAGCGTTTCTTAGGCTCCTGAATCATCTGCCTTTCCCCTGCAGACGCTGCGCACACCAAAAGTTTGTTCCCGAACTCTCCGGAGGCTGGCGGCTCCCCGGCGCTGGGTGAAGCTCTCCTCCCGGGGTGCCGTGGGGCAGCGCTCCCATGGGAATGGTGGCACCCATGGCGGGAGCGCCCCGTCCCCTCCCACGGGGTGCTGCGTCCCATGTGGGGATCCCCTGGCACGGCTCTCTTGGCAAAGAGGGAGGAGGCGAGGGGGCAAGCGTCTCTTGCCTGGGTGCGAAAGGTCTGACCCGGCGCCAGCGGTGGGACGGGAGCCTCGGAGCACCCGATCCTCGCTGGTCCCTGACCTCCTCCTCGAATAATCTTGTGCCACCGAGCCCTGCTCAACCGACAGAGCGGCCCTGGGGGGCAGTTTCTGGCAATTCCATCGCGTGCAGCCCACAGCGGGTCTCGGCATCCCGGCTGCGCCCACGTCGTCTACCCGCAGTCAAAACCTTGGGTGAAGGGCGTCGGGGTAGCAGTTTTGCGCTCACCACCCTCTGCATTCGCACGTGGGGCGACAGCGTGCCTGGCTCCCTGCGCAGCCCTTTTCCCCAGGCGTTGCTCCTTAACGGCCTACTAACGCTGACGAGGGACCGGACTCCTCCTGCCAGCCGGTGCGGCTCTCCCTCTGTGCAAGGGAGGAAACATCAGCAGGAAAATGACTCCGTTACTGTGCCAAGGCTTAAATAAGGAAATCCTGTTTAAAATGGGTTTCTTCAAGCCCCGGTGGTTTCCCCAGCCCCAAAGGTTGTATCGAGCAAGTACACCAGATCTTTCCGACAAGGCTTATTGACTAGGAGTCACACACGGCATAAACAGGGGTGGCAGTTTTGATCTCCCGCGCGTCCGTGTCAATACTCTAATTGATCCAAGTGGAGGGAGTTTAAAGCCCAGGAGGACACCGGGCTCAGCGCGTGGGAGCTGCGCCACCGGAGAGGGGGCCACCTCCGCGCCGGCTAGCTTGGCAGCGGGTCCCTGTCCCGACGGTGAGGGGGGACACCCGCCGCGGGCTCCGAGGGGCGCGGGGAGGTCCGGGGAGCCTGCAAACCCCCAGCTTTCCAGTCCAGCGGGATTTGTCTACGTCTGCAGGCCAGGCTAGGCCAGGCTTGCTCTCCCCATTGCTTAGCAACACCGCAGGGCCAGCAGCAGCCGGAGGGGGAAGAGGAAAACCGCACGCGGCTAAATTCAGCTTTCACCGCTCCCTCTCCGGGCGGCCTTCGGAAACCTCTCCCTTGCCACCCTCGCTGCCTGCTGCGGGGAGGTGGTGGAGCGGGGCCAGGGGGGACGCTGCGGCGCCCTGCGGGCGTCTCGGGCCGTGCTTGTTCTTGCATTTGTTTTGATCTTTACGAAACGGGTGCTTTTTGCCGCAGCTCGGGCTCCGCCTCTGGGTACCTCTGGAAGCAGGCAGGGACATCGTGAGTTGTCTCCTTGGTCAGGGGCAGAGCGCTCGCACCTAAAACGTCTCTCCTAGTTCGGGAGGGTCCCCACGCGGCTCGCGCTGTACGCATGGTGCATACGCTATATGAGGCGCAGAGGGTCGTTCACGAGCCACTGGGAATAGCGGCCCCTGGAAACCCAGAGGGATTGGGCTCTGTCCCCGCACCGGCCACGCGGCGTCTTCCCCCAGGCCCCTGGGAAAACCTCCGCCTGCCAGCGAGCAGCGGAGGGATGCGGTTTCAGGAGCCGAGCCCGGCCTGTCGAGGAAACTTCCCTCGAAACCCTCCGTCTCACGTGTTATTTTACAGGCGCAGAACGGAGCTCCGGGTGCGCGAGTCAGACCAGCAGCGTTGCAATAGGTGCCGATGGGATAGGTACAACCGCTCTGACAGGGGAAATTCAGCACTGTCGCGCTCTCAAAAGGCGATCGGAGAGAGCGAGACGCTGTGGCGTGCGGCCTGGCCAGAAGCCAGGGTGATCTGCGGCGGGGAGAGGGGAAGCAGACGGGTGCGGATTCGCGTTTCAGGTGGTATGAAATCACTCTTATGTTTTGATTAAATACGGAGCGCCCTGGTCATGAAAAAGCCCGAACACAACCTGCAGACGCTTGGTCAGGACACCAGAGCTCCGAAAGCCTCGTCGAGTCTTTTTATCTCCTGCTTCTACCGTGGTTGCTGTGCAATGAAACAAGGGGGAGCTCGAGCCGTCGGTGCCCCCAGCAGCACCCTCAGCCCTCTCACGGCACCGCAGGAGCAGCCCTGGGCAGTGGCGGGGGTCTGCAGGGTAGCTCCCTGCAGAGTATTTTATAGCTAACCCCTGGGTAAGCCTACCTCGCTCCGTAATTGCCCTTCTCTAGCTGCGTTTTCCGTTGTCTGGTAATTAAATCAAGCAGCACAAGCGCAGAAGCACCTAGCGAGCTCTGCTCTGGCATTGCATCGGGACCTCGGAGCTGCCAGTCGCGCCCTTCTCATGCACAGCCTCCAGCACCCCTCGTTGGGAAGAGGCTGTTTAATCTCTGGTTTCCCATCTCTCGGGGCCACCGGGAGCCTCTGCCCGGGATGTGGCGCCCGGGGAGGAGACGGAGGGAACGCTGATGCCGGGAGCTGGGTGCCAGCTCTGCCCAGGGGGTCCCCCAGCATCTCTGGTGTTGGTGGGAGCATCCGAGCGCGAACGGGCAGGACCAGGGGCTTGGGGCCGTGCCCCTCGCCTCAACCTGCAGCCCCCGTGCCGGGTGGCCAGCGGGTCGTGGCGTGCCGGCTGGCGGCTCTGAGCAGCCGGCCCGCTGGCCTGGGTTACGCTCTGTTCGCCTGGGACGTCCTCCAAACGGCGTCCAGTCAGAGGGAATTTTCAGCCTGAGCGGTGATTTGGCTCCGTCCCGAGGTAGCAGAAGGTTTCCCGCCATGCCAGGGGACTCCAGCAGTTTGGGCAGCGATTGCGTGGCGCGTCCTTTAGGATAGACGGCATCCGCAAGGCAGCCGGCTGCGCTGGCTGAGCGGGCAGGCACCGGAGCCGGCGAGGAGGATGGGCAGAGGCCGGGAGAGCCGAGTTGTGGCGCGGAGGCCCGGTGCACGGGATGCAGCCGGCACGGCACCACGGTTCCAGGGCAGGGATGCTGCGCGGGGAGCATCCACTCACAGGCAGCGGCGCCGTGGGAGATGGGGCGCTCCGCCCTCCGTGGCAGCGATTTATCTTGGGAGAAACAGCGGAATATTTTGTATCTTTGACAAAGCAGCACTTTGCGGGCGCTTGACACTTTATTAACTAATCTCTGGTACTTGAGTAATTTATTAGGTTTAAGCTGGTGCCATCAAGTCTCTCAGCAGTGTCCGTGTGTGCCGGGAAATAAATTAAAGACTGTCCAGAGATACTTGGCTCATCGCTGTGATTGCTGGGCTAGCGTGATGGAGGGCTAAGGTTCTCTCCTCCTGCAAATTGGAAATTAGGCGTTAATAAGATGACAGGACAGAGAGCCCCGCTAGCTGCGTCTGGCAGAGAGCTGCTGGCGGGGGGGGCGGGTTGCCCGGGCACGGCGCGGGCACGGCGGCTCCCCAGCGGCCCCGGGA
>VZTL01019208.1:236-29416 GCA_013400535.1 Scopus umbretta | reverse complement strand
GGGGGGGGGGAAATTAAAAATCTTAACAATGAAAATTCATGATTGTTTGTAAATATTTTGTGTATTCAGTAAGTATCCTTTTCCATGTTCTGGCTTCCTAATCTTTATTCCTGTGAGTATTCCAAGATAACTTTGAGGCTTCTTCAGTGTTAACATGCAAAGAGCTACCTGCGTTTATAAAGTGCCTTCAAGCGTTTGTCTTCTGTTTCCTGTAATTCTAATTTATGATCAAATGTTTAATAACGCTGCTGTGTAACTAGAGCAGGTTGAGAACTTTGTAACTGATTTGATATAAGGGTTTTTTGTTCCTGTTGAAACTATTAATTGAAACCTGCTGATAGAAATAGTTTTCTTGAAAGCTGGAAAAGCAGAGGAGCTACTTTGCCTGTACGTGCGTACACACAGCTTGATTACCTGTAATTCGCATCTGTGTCAGTCTTCCACTTCAGGTGACTACTTAACACTAGATTACTTGAAAAGAACATATTTACTATACAAGTGTAAGTCCATTTCTGCCTGATTATTTCAAAATATCAATGAAACTTCAAGAATATTTAAAATACAAGGTATATAGCCATCAAAGGTTTGAGTTTTAATAGCATATCTTCATTGGCTTCCAAAGTTAATATTTTTAACACTTTTAAGATACTAAATTCAGTTTGGAGAGAGAAATTGGGTAGAAATTAATCTATATAATATCTTCAAAATCTGCTATAGACAAATGGTAGCTTTCAAAAACTCCTGTTTATTGAAAGAGCAATGTTATGGATGTTTCTTTGTCAGCCATGAGTACTGGAGATTGCATGCACTAGAAAAAAAAAGACTATCTCTACATTCTGGAATAGAATGGACATTAAAAAATAAATTGATAGAAATTATATTTAAACATTAAGGTTTGCATTATTGCAATTTTTTTATTTTGTCTTGGGATCATAAGGGTGTGGACAGTACATAGGTACTTCCAGTAACTGGATATACTACCTATTTTTATATCCTATATACCTATTTTATATATTTTTATATTTTTTATATAAATGGCACCAAAACAAAGATGTATTGAAATTCTTAAAATTAGTAAGTGTCACTTTTAAATAATAGGTTGGAATTTGATAGTTGAATTACCTTATTTACAAAAAATAAGCAAACTCACCTTAAAGGAAGAAAATGCATGATCTGTTAGAAGTGATGTTTTCTCAAAATACCCCTTACTCTAGAGAGTGCTCTTCGTGCATTTGTCACATGTCAGTGCAAGAAAAGTGATCCCCTTATTTTCATTAGGCTGTCCCATGACAGTTGAGTGGCCATAATTGCAGCCTGCTCTGCAGGGATGAAGCTTTCCTCATCACAGGAGGTTCCCTCCAAACAGCAGGAAACACTCTTTTACGGTGAGGGTGACTGATCACTGGTGTAGTTTGCCCTAGGAGGTGGTGGAGTCTTCCTCCTTGGAGATGTTAAAAAATTGCCTGACGTGGTCCTGGGCAGTTGGCTGTAAGTGGCCCTGCTTGAGCAGGGGGGTTGGAAGAGATGACCTCCAGAGGTCCCTTCCAACCTCAACCATTCTGTGATCTCTCCTGAGAACAGTTTCACTCTGTGTTGCTTTAACTAGAGCAGTAAGGAAAAGTTAGAAGTCATTTTGTTGTCCTGTGGTTTAGGTGTCCACCAGGACTTTTCTGTAGGTCTGTCTTTTAGGCATCATCATCTCCATGCCTCTTCACTTATTCTCTTGGAGGCCTGTGATGCCAACACTGCTGCTTTGCCTCGAGGCCCACCGTTAAGCAGCCAGGTCACTTGTATCACCAGAGACCTCTGGTAAGACCAATATGTCATCTCTGTAATAGCTAACCGCATTTTGGAGTTGTAGTTAATGAACGGATTATACCAGCTAGATACACTCGTCGTTTCACCCAGCTAATTAAAAGTTAATATAGGAAAGAGGAAATCAGATGTTATTCCTTGCCTGCTCCTCCTTAAATTTTCTACCAAAATAAGCTTCAGCGAATGTCACCTATACAATACAGCACATCTATTACTATTTCTCTTTTCTAAATCAAGACTATTTACTAGGCTTAAATGTCAGTGGTTTCTAGTCTCAGAAAAATAATGTTTTGCTATAAACTAAGATAATGGGCATTTTCTCTTTGCTGACATTATAATAGCAAGATTGATTCATGTCACACCAAGAAAGGAACTCTAAACATAAGCAATTAAAAATGGATTTCAGGGCCCTGCTCTGTGAGCAGTGTTAAAAGTATAAATGAACAATTGCAAAAGGGAAACCTGATCTAATATACCTAGTGGATTAGTGCCTCAGGCCTGCGGTGAATTTTCAGAGCAATACAATCATGGGTTTTATGACCCTACACTTCATAACAAGATTAGAAATAGACTATTTGTTACTGTCCAGAAATTGAGAAAGGCTGGCAAGATCAGTGTGCAGTTAACCTCCTATATTTAAGAACCTGACCTATGGAAAACATTGCATTTTTGACAGAATACTGAAGACCTAAATTTCATTTATACTTAGTTTGTTTATTGAGAAGCTACAGTTACTGAGAAACTATTATTGTTAACACATGTAGTGATACAATAGTGGCATTGCTGTAAGCTTCGCTTTCTAAACCTGTAATAGGGGAAAATTTGTGGCTAGAGATAAAACCTTTTATTAGGTGAGCTGACAAGGCTGCAGACAGGCTTTGGGGTTCGGAGCCTTCCATCTGGTTTAACAGTAAGCAACTAAACAATGGAAACTAAAAGTAGATAGTGCATTTTAAATTAAATATGCTAAACAGACCACCTGAAAGAAAAGGGTTGCTGGCCTCTATGGATCTAAGTTAGCAAATAGCTATGAGTTCAAAAGGGAGACGGGGTGTGATGCAGTCATTTGAATAAATATGCAAACAGGCAGTTATCAAGGGTTAGCAATTGAAAAAAAAAAAAAAAAGTCTGTTGGGTTTGATTGCATGTTTTGTTGAGGATAAGATGTGAAAATGGCTGATGGTTAACCATTATATAACCTAACAATACCTTTTAAAGCTATACAGTATTTTCTTTTTACAGGTTTCTCCCTCCTGGCAGGTGAAAGGGAATTATCAAAATTTATTTCGCTTACGTCTCCTAGCAGCCTCCTTATCTGTTCTATGGACTTGCTTTTGAATTCTGCTAAATCTCTTAAACTCTGAAATCTTTTACCTCTGATGAAATCTGTTTTGCTGGCTGTTTAGGGAAATAGTTTTAGCTACCATCCTCTCATAACTCCTGACTTCAAATGCCGTCTGCTCTTCTGCTTCCTGAGAGCAATGGCTGTCCTATACCTAATACCAAGAGAATGAGAGCCAGTCCTAAAGGCTCCACAAAGCTGAGAAGCACAGAATGCCTTCCTTATACCAGGAGGAGATGACTCCCCCCCAAAAAAAAGAGGAGAGGAGGCGGGGATGCGTCTGATGCACAGAAAGAAGTTGAAGGCATCCCACCATCCTGTGTCAGGCAGGACATGCTGCTAAACACAGAGCTGTCCTGCCAGACCTGATGCTAGCAGTCCTCACCAGCTTACTTTACCCAGCTGTTGCACAGGCTGACTACTCAACAGTTTATAGCTAAGAAACATGCTGCTCACGTAAGGTAGAGCAGTAGGCAAGAGGCATTTGAATTGCAAACAGGACAGTTGTAAAGTTTGCTTCCCTCCTATAGCTTTGGGGATTTTTTCCCCCGACTTCCTGCTGTGATGTGGTTTAAAAGTGGCAAATGCTGTTAGGCGGGAAAGGATTATACTCTTCTGTCTCCTCAAAGAGCTGAAAATGTTGCCAACCATGCACAAGCACGCTTCATTATCCCAAATAAAGATAGAGGCGTCCTACTGCCTGGTTGAGATTCACGTAGAAAGGAACAGGGAATTCATAGGTGTTGAGGAGCAAGGAAGGAAAAATCAGACAAAAGTCAGACATAGGCCCTGTTAGCTTTATTGTGGAAGAGAAAAAGAACTTTTTGGGACAAAATACCATCTCTCCAGGATTTGTAGTTAGAATTCAATTACTATTTCCTGTTGGTTGTTTCTCCGCTCAGCGTAGCAGGACTTTCCTTTAGCGTGTGTGTGTATGCTATGAGTGTGTGATTAAGCAGGGTAAACTCTTCAGATGTTCTAAAACTTTTTCCCTAAGAATTGATTAATCTTACTCCTCCCATTTTAGCTCGCTGTGCAAGTTGAAATGCTCTGGATCTCCTGAGTCTGTGTATGTTTGAAGCCTCAGCTGGGATTTCTAAGGCTGCTTACTCCCACGTGCTTTTCAGGCAGTGCGAGGGAGAACTTCAGATGGGGAGAGGAGAGAGGATAATAGCATGCGTGCACATAAAAGGTACAAATATTGAGTTGTCTTGTTTTTGTAAACTGCTTTACAAACTCATAATGATTTTCTGAGCACAATGAGTAAACTCAGCTTGGCGAAAACAATAGACATAGATTTTCCTACAAAATATTTTCATACAAATACTTAAACTGGTGAGTAGTTTGCACAGTGCTCTGATGTATGCAGGTGCTTTTACTGCTTCAAAGCTTGAAGTTGGTAATTAAACATGAAGTAAGTATGCTCTAGTATTTCAAGATAGTCACTGGATGATCCTTTTCCCTCCATGTGTCACATGGTTGCTGCTGCTCGATCAGAATGTAGTCATGCTGTTTGCAAGAAATACGTGCCTCTCCCTCTCTCTGGAGCATGAGGGAGCAATCGTATCTGGAAAAAGTAAGGAGCTGGGGATATGTAGAGATTGGTGTGTGCTGTAAAGCGGAGCATCCTCAAATCTGCAAATAATCTTATGACTAAGAGTACAGGAAAAGGCTTAGGTTTAAACATGAAAATAACTATATATATTATGACAGTTCATACACCATAGTGCTTATAACAAACATTTTTCTTGATAGCTGTGAAACATTATCCCCATGGAAAAATAGAATATTCAGCTCAGTAGGAAATATTCCTTAATAAAACTAAAACATAAATGTGGCTTATTACACACTTTACCAGGTATGTAATTTTCACTCTCATTCTGAAGCCACGAGACTACTGGATAAAGCAGTTTGTTAAAGCATCTTGACTGCTGTGCAAGTACACCAATATAAAGTGGCAGAAATACTATCTGTTCTTAATAGGTAGCATGAATATTGAAGTATTCAGATTGCATGCACTGGGGTTAAGCTAATGTGATTTGACTTGGTGGTGTTCTTTTAAGGGTTCATACATAAATAATTGATTTTTACTTAAGAATAAGCATCCTTTAAAATAAAAAAAAACAACAAACCCAAACAATAGAGAGTTCCAGTTGTGAAAGAGCTAGCAAAGACAACCCAAAGTGTCTGTGGACTGTTGTAGGGAGGGGAATTTTACCAAATAAATTAAAAAGGACATTAACGAAGTTTATAAATATGAAGCTCCACAGAAAGATATTGCAATAGCGGTTTGCAAAAGCAGGCAGAAGTTGCTGAGGTTAAACCATATTGTTTTAAGCTTCTGTCAGTGCTCTTTATAAAATAAGTGAAAGAGAGAAAGGTAGCTGGGGGTTAAGGTTCTTGCTAGGATGCCCTGTTTTGATTTGGGAGGAAAAAGAAGCTGAAATCTCTCTCCCACATCTCAAATGGTTACTTATATCATCAGACTGTCTGCTCTCTGATGCCATCTCTTGCTTTTGCTGTGTCCTTTCCACGGCAGTGGCTCCCTGGATATATCAAGAGAGGGTTTTTGAGATTTCATTGAGACTGGTATATTCTTGTGGAGATGCTCTACTTCCAGTGAACCAGGACTTTGTTCATCAGTTGTAAGTCCAGACAAATTGTGCATATATTGTCAGCTAACAGGGTATTCTCCAAACCTGGAGCTGTGCGTTTTACAATTTCCCTTTTATTCTGAGTGTTCAGAGAGACTCGGAGAAGTTCAACAGGGAGGGAATTCGATTGCTGGCTTTGAGCACTGCTGAACTTTTCAGCATTTGTACGTCAGTCAGTAGGGATTGTTCCCTTCGAGTCCCTCCGTGTACATCAAGTTTATAAGCTTAAGATGCTCGAGCAGTTCTTTCTCCGAGGAACTGATGTGGGATGTGAGCGGTAGAAGAATTTTTTTGTGGTTGCTGCATTTACTTAGATCTTGATTTCGCTTCTGGAGGCATCCTCAACAATGTCAAGTAAACAGAAGTAAGCTACTGCTGATTGCCCATCATGTTTTAATCGGAATAACTAAATCGGTTCCTTTTTTAAATTATTCATTTTTAATGCACTATGTTTACTACATTTTAATACACTAAAAATTTCTAGTTCAACTAAGGGGATGGATTTTCTGGGAACAGAGACTGGTAACGTAGCTGCTATCGCGTAGGGGAGTAACGCTAACTGCGCAAAATACCCAGCGTAAGTTTTGTTTCAATAACGCCAGTCCAAACCGTCACTCCTGGCATTATTATGAGGTACAGCAGAGCTGGCTTAATAAAACAGCTGAAGGCGGGCTGCTGCTTAACATGATGTGCTTCCAAATGGTAGAACCTCATTTCTTCTGTGCCTCGCCCTCTGCTGCTGCGCCCAGGGGTGGCCCTCTGGCGGTGAGGGCTGCTGTCGGGCTTCAGACCACCCTGCACTGTGAGGGAAGCCCCATCTCCTGCTCTTCCTTTACGACCAGGAGAGGAGGAGGAGAAGGGAAGAGAAATGGCTTCTTCCTTGGGAGTTCAGAAAAGTGACATTTCCAGATTGAGAAATGGAGTGTGAGCTGGGGCTAAAGTGCCCTGTGCATCACGTGTGTAGAGGAGCAGGGGGACACTAAAATGGAGGAGAGAACAGAGAAATTATAAACATCGTGAGTGAAATGGATGATTAAGTTGTTTGAATAAAACTTAGTAAGTGTCTTTAGAGCAGTCTTAAATGTTGCATTGGTGTGTCCATTTAAAAACCTGTTTATTCTTGATATCGGGTGTGATATATGCTTATCTGTTCATAGCTAAAGCTGGATTATGACCCAATGCAAATAATTGTTTGAACATTAATGTAAATACTTAAACTCCTAAAAATACCATTTATTGCAATACTATGCCGGATCAGAGCCTGGCACGTTACTATTTCTGGTATCATACAAGGTCCGTGTGCAAGGTTTGTTAATGAGCAGATTTAATTTAGCTCTCACATTCCCAGTCTTCTCCCCTCACTGAGAGATGAGGCATCCCCCAGGCATATTTCCCTTGGAGCTTTCAGGACACAGGGGCTGTCTGAAACTTCTTTCCTGACCTCACTTGAATAAAAACTTTATGCAAGAATTGTTGGAGTAAGAAAACAGTTCTATGATCAACAAAATATTAAGTAGCACTCAGATTGGAACATGAAAATCTTTAATGGTTCTCTTAGTGTACACTAGGGAAAGGAAAAATGTATTTTTTTATGACAAGTTTGTTATAAGGCCTTTGTTTTTTGCATAGAAAATATCCAATGGTTTTATCCATGTGTTTCTGCTGTCAGTTCAAAAAACAAATAGTTGATACTAGGAAAGAAATGTTGAAACCTCCCCCTCTCCTCCCAGGTGTCGACATCGTAGTCAAAATGGCTTAGGTATAGACATCTTCACCTTAAATATTTAGGTACAAAAGGTGATAATTTAATTGTAAAACCTTTCAATATAAATAACAATTTCTGGAAGTATGTCCAATATAGCGTCACTCTTATTTGTGAGTTCTTTTTGATGGCTCGATGTCGTCACTTAACTCTTAATAAAATGAATTATTTCAACTTGAATCCACTGATTTGTATTAGGTTGCTTACCTAATCCTGGCAATTCCAAGAATACTGACAGTTTCTTTTCCCCCTTTAGTCAATACAAGTTGCATCAAGTCCCACAGGCTTATTTGAGTGACAGGACTTCTCTTGGATAAAGGAAAATTGCCTAGGAGACATAGAAAGTAAAATGACACAAAGACTGAAAGGAAAATCTGGTGGAAGAGTTCTTGTTCCTCCTTGCACATGGGGATTTTAATCATTTTAGTGTGATCTGTGAAGTTGTGAGGCTCCGTGTTTCAGAAGAGAATTTAGCAAATTCCAGACCCGTGTTCAAGCATGGTACAATGTCTTGATTCCAAGTAAGGTGTTCCTGATAACTGGGGGATGCAATTACTGGTATAACTATGCCTTGAAAGCCAGATTAAAATCAGACTTTCAATATGCCTGGCACTTACAAAATAAATACATAAATAAAAGAAAAAACAACCCCAAAACCCAACTCCATAGCAGCAAGCTACAAAGGTAAGTCAAATGATGGGAAAGGGGAGACGAATCAAGCTTAGTACTCTAAATGCTGGGGTTTCTGGCAGGGCTGCAGGGCTGGGCTGCCTTTGCCCATGCTGCCCTGCTGCCAGCCTTCAGCTTCTTACCTAGCTGTCTCCCCTTCCTACAGGAACGATTCACTTTGTCTGAAGCAGCGTTGGGCTGCTTCATTTCCTAAAACAGGGGGGTTAAAGGTGTATAGACACCAGTTACTGATAATTTTAAATTGCCAGCTGTAGTCTTTGGTTGGATAAAAGTGGGAAGCAGCTACCTGGAGGTGAGGACTATGGCTGATGTTTCTTGGGACGGCTGAGAGTGCACAGGTAGAGATCTGTTACTTAAATCCTATTCTTAAATTTTGGCACATTCCTGAAGTACATTTATCAGACAGATGAAAGAAACTGAGATACCTTATGTGTTTGGTTTGTGATTGCAGAGGCATTTCTGTACGTGCTAGCTGAACGCATTTGACTAATGAACACAAGCCAACTTTTACTTCTATCTTGCCTAAAATCTAAAAGCTTTTGGTATAGTACGTCTTCAGGGCAAGGATTTTTAAACTATAATGGTTATAGAAGGTATTTTTAAAATTTTTGTTACATGGAGTGACTTCATTGTCAGGCTCTCCTTTGGTCTCGGTTTTCCTAGTGACACATGTCAGTGAATTTTCTCCGACTTTGAATTCCACCATTGTATCTTTGATTACAAATAAGTTCTGCTGTATTTGACCTTAACTGGCAATTTTTTTTGTCTTTTGTTTTTTACTTTTTATTTTAAAAGGGAAAGGGTGACACAGCACAATGAAAAAAAAATTATACAAGGTGAAGTTTTAAATTCCTTTTCAAAAGGAATGTTGAATAGGAGTAATTTTTCCCTAATGCTTGCATCTACTACTCCCACGACAGCATCTTACAAACAGGTTTTATCTGCAGGATAAGGCTCTATTTCAGCTCTAGTCAATTGTGCTCCCTTGTCTATTCCCTTACAAGTCGAGCAAGTCTGAATCCTTTTTTGGAATTTGAATGTGTTTCTGTGGTATGTCAGAGACAGGCCCAGATTTTTAAGGCAGTTGGGTGGAAAGCTGAGTGAAGAAGTGATTAGAAGATATTCTGGTTTTAGGCTCTCACATGTGTGATTTTGGCTGGCAGTGAAAGATTAAAGTGCTTGCCCTGGAAGGATGTGCTGGGTTTGGCTTTCAGGTTCACACAGTTCTTTCATTAAAATACATATCAGTCTCTGAATCTCAGGCTGTATGCCTTTCCTTTTCTTGCTTTTTCTCCCCACCACGTTTTGTCAAAAAATAAACCCAGTCCTTCTGCTAATAATAAACCCCACTAAGATTTGCAATTTAATTTCATATACAACACACACTCATCTGTTCTTTACAGGTTGGGAAAAGCTTCTCTCGCCCACCTCCCCACACCTCCCCAAAATCTGGTTACAACCCACTGTACGCTCTATCGCTCTATGAATTACTTCTATTTTGTCACAATGGATGTTTACAGTATGTTAATGAACTATTAATATTCTGCATCTAAGAATAAAGCAGAAACAAAAGTCATGATATAATAATTCCTTAAATCTGAAATAACTGAAAAAGGAGGGATTTTATTATTTTTTATTATTATTATTACTGAGACTGTGAATTGCACAAGCCACAGAGTGCTTCAGCAGTTTCAGGCTAGTTTTTGTATTGAGCAGGCACTTAATAAGTGTGCTTCCTCTCTTTTTATTTGTTTTAGTCATGATAAGTAAATGCACACATAAGTACATACATGTAACTGTGACTTGAGGTACAGTGATGCACTCTGTAAAAGTATAGTGTTTTAAAGCTATTATAAACCATGAATTTTGGCTGGTGGATTGGGTGGCTTGAAGTCATTCAGGAAATAAGTTTGTGCTCTGAACTGAGTCTTTTAAAGTGTTTTTTTTGTTTGGTTGGGTTTTTTTTTTTTACCTTCCCCCCTACTTTCTCAGGAGTAAACACATCATTTTGTAAACACATGTTAATTTACCGGTGACAGTCCGGATATGCGAATGGTGTCAATATGCCTGTGAATCACACAGGAAAACTTGTTTAAAGGAGATCAGCATTGCACACCATTTAGTTCTATGACTCAATTTCAAAACTCTCTGAAAGTAAAGAATATCCAGCTCCTGCATCACTCTGATGAAAATTAAAATATGAAAGGATTTGGACTGAGTCACTTAACGAGTAAATAGATGGTAAATGAACCATGTAATTTACTGTGGTTCAAATGCATTACCTCAAAAAAGATACCCTCATCAGCTGCATAGGTTGTCTTGTTCCAGCAGTGGTCTGTATTCAGAAACAGGTGACATGGGAAAGGAATAGGTCAGGAATGTAATGATCTAAGGCAGAAGCCAGATCTGGTAGAGCCTTCAGCCACTGATATGAAGCGAGAGAGGTGTATCAATATTCCTACAGACTGGACCTGAAATGGTACATTCCTAAACCAATGCTGTATCTCTGCTTACTCTTGGAAAGAGGTGAATTTAAAAAAAAAAAAAAAAAAATATATATATATATAGTAACACTCATAACTGATACCAAAAGATTCCAATAGTCTTCAGAGTTTTGTCACTCATACAAGTGAGTAGTTGGCAAGAGACTAGGAAGGACCAGAGAAAGAGGCCAAAATACAGTGCTAGAAGCTTCCTGCTAAGCTAAGTTCAAATACAATCTTCTTTTGCTGAATCTCATACTGAAGTGCTGAGAATGGAATTGGCTATCCAGAGAGCATTCACATTCTGAAAACTAATATAAATGTATGTCCTGCTGTCAAATCGAGATCCTTTGCAAATGCCTGGGGATTAATTGTCCAGTCTACCAACCTGGAATAAAAATGTGTTTTTAAATGGAAATATATACATAAAAGAAATGTGACAGAGGAGGGGGTAATAGCATACTGCTGGGTTTTGCCCTCACCTCAAGCACGTGTCTAACACCATCTTCTGCAATCAGCTCCATTGGAAGGACAGCTAATAATTAAAGCAGCTCTCACAAGAAAAATTCCACATTAGTATGGTAGCCACTTACACATTTTTATTATTATTTTTAAAGACTGGATGACTTTAACCTTTATGGACCAAATGGTACCTCAAAATAAAATCATGTTAAATTAGAAATTCTCATTCTTGAAATTCTTCTTAAAAGGATATGTGTTTTTTAAATGGAAGGCTAACAGAATAGTCTTAATTTAGTATAGAATCTATATGTGAAAAAGTAAATAACTGCACATCTTATGGATGGAGAATGTATAGCTAGGACTAGACTTTAGTGAGTTACCGGTCTTTCGTAGCTTTATTTTCCTCTGATGTTTATCAAAACTGAAACCCTGTAAGTTTTTTCTCTCTTGCAGGGCAGGTTTTTCTACTCCTTTCGTCAAGTCTCTTTGTTCACCGCTGATTTTTCTCCAATATGTGTGTCTACAGCTGAGAAGCACTGATACTAGGCAGTTGCTTGTCCGAATTTGTTTTAGAAGAGTTTGATGGAACTGCTGGCAAAATGGGGGTGTGTGTGTGGAATATTTGCCAATTCATTCTGCTCTTTCAAGGTGGTCGGCTGCAAAAGACTTTCTGTAGCGGTGATGAACGCAGCGCCATGCAGGCAGGCCCACCAGCCGCAATCTACCCGGGATAAAGGACCTGCAATGGGGAGGGTGCGCTGTAGCAGAGGAGACAACTCATTCATCTACCGCTCCTAAGAATAAAATTGCTTTGGGCCAAAGTCCTCAAACAAAGTATGTAATATCAAGTCGATAAAAGGATGGCAGAAAAGTGTGACGACACACCCAGCTGCCAAGCTGCAGATCGTTTGTAACCAAATCTGTAAATATTTAAAGAACTGCCTTTCTCAGGCCTGCTTTTTCTTCTCAATCTGTGTTTTTCACTGTGTCATATTGTAAGGACATGGCTTGCTCAGGAGATATGCATTTTGCATTAGAACTGACAAATCCACTCTAGCGGGAAAAATCTCATCTGTGTGTGGTTGTATCAAATAAAGCAGCAGAAATTTGTGCTGAGAAACTGCCTAATCTGACTGGAGAGGATGTATTTAAACTCTTTTCAGGAGAGCGGTGATAATTGTGAATTCTCTCATTTTGGTTCTGAAGAAGAAACACGCTGTCTCTTTTCTTTATACACTTTGCTCTTCTGCAGTCTTTCAGACTCTCTCCTTTTCCCTGAGTACAAAGATTAATATGAACCTATGTCTGGGGAGAGCTTGGGTTTTTCTGATTCCACGTAGTTTCTTGGCAACTTCCCTCGTTCTCCTTCTCTCTGTACATCTGATCAAAATAAATAATGCTTTTTGGGGGGCAAAGTTCATGAGAAAAGCTTTTTGAGCCAAAACGTAATAAGACTTGTCCTGGAAGGAGAAAAATTGTGGAGCAGAGTCAGAAGTGTGATAGAAGAGATATGATATTTTTCGTAGCATCTGGACAATTGTTTTTGTTTTGCTTAAGAGATTTATTGTAAGAGACCAAGCCTCAACCTCATTTAATTTTTTCATTATTTTAGCAAAGATCTGCTTGGAACTGATACAGCGTTTCATGTTGTATACTTATTTTCTTTGTGTGCCTCTATTAAAAAAAAAAATCTACTTAATTCTTATGTATTTAAAATGTCTTCATGTGGGGTATTGTCCTGGTTTCAGCTTAATTCAGAGTTCATTTTCTNGGGTTAAACCACAACAGGTATGAATACTTGTGCTTCACTAAGAGAAAGTCATGCGAACTGAGTTTCAAGATTAGCATTACCTATATATTATTAAGTTAACTGTAGTGGACAATCTCTAAGGGCTCTTAATAAATAGATACTGCAGTAAAGGAAGATTAAAAACTAGTATCAGAAGAGCAATTTGGTATTTTTATAGCATTTTATTTTCAGAAGCTTAGAAAGTGTTGTGCTGTGAGCTGTTTAATTTCTTCTCAAGGAAGAAAAATATAGCATTAGTTTTCTCATAAGTACGTCACTATGTCCTCTGTAAGTCTGTTCATTGCTAAAGGACAGTTTCTTTGACACATAGGGCAGGAAAAGTCTCTTTCTTGGTGTGAAAGAATACTTAATAGAAAAGTTGTAGTCTGGTAAGCCTAACCTCTGACCTGAAGAAGAAAGGTCAAGCTGAAGAAATGGCTAAAGTGACATTAAGACCACAAGAGGTAATGGCCGGCATAATTTATATTTCTATATAAATACATATATTTTTAAAAAAATAGTTTTCTGAAAATTCAGGCTTTTGCAAAACATGATGATATTACATTGGTTGCCAATAATTACAAAGCTGTCAGCATGCATTGGTTGGCATGCTTTGCCCTTTTGGGGTTATGGTACAAAAAGTCAGTGCTGATGAGACACATTTATGCCAGGAAATACAAAAAAACCTAATTTTCAGCATGGATCGGTGGAACGCATCCAGACTTATTTCAATATCGAAAAAGAAACCCCAAACCCTGCAGCATTAAAGCTTGCAGTTCACTTTCTGACGAAGCTAGCTGCAGGAATCCAAGCTTCTTGAACAATTCTATGTAAAATTGTATGAATAGGTCTTAAAAGGTCAACCACAACTTGTAATTTCACTAGATAAGAGTAGTGGTCCAGGGGAGAAAATTTTTACTACACAAAGTTCTCCACAAGAATCGTGCTCTATTTCATCTTGGCAATAACAGCTTGGATGATAGAAAATGTATCCCAGGAATGAGATTAGTTTTGCCTCACTCTTCTGAATGGCTGTTCTTCAGGATCTTCAATAAACAGCCCACCAGGGTGTGAGATCTGACACAGTCCTGGCAACCGAAGTAGTCCTGAGTCTTGCTAAGTCTTTGTAAGCAGCCATATTGCCAGCTATTTTTTTTTCTATCACTTTAACTAAAAGCAAATCAAAAGGAAGCATGGTATTTTTGAAATGCTGAGGAGGCTTGATGAGAAAGGTGGGGTTTTTGTTTTTGGTTTTTTTTTTTTTTTCTTTTTCCTTCCTTCTTTTTTTGACTATACAAGGAATCAGGTGTTGGAGAAATGTTTGTTGGTAGAGCTTCTTTTTAGAAGCTGAATATAGCACAAATATGTTCTTTTTTTCTCTCTGACTCCTTTTCTGTGAATGGATACTGTGCTGCTGTCTACCAGCAGTACTGATGTGTGCAAACAAAAGACTATTTTCCAAAAACATATAAAAAAAACCCAGCACATCTTTTTTTTTTGGTCTTGTGAGAGCTGAGTCATCTCTCATCTTCCACTTTCCATCTCAAGGCAAAAGAAAAAAGAAACCGTAAATCTAAAATGATATTTTTCTCTACACTTGATGCCATTTCAGGTACACCATCTCACTGTGAGATCTGCTAATTAACTTTGCGTTTGTTGGGGTTTGCATATCTCTTTAAAACCTAAAAATACCTTACAATTTGCTAGAGAGAAATAAGAGTTCCCATCACACCAGTGTTATCAGTAGAGGTAAAGTAGTTGCAAGCTGTGACATCGTAAAGCTTGTCCATTTTTAATCAGATCCCCTGGAGCGTTGAAAGTACTCTCTGAGTCTAGACTAATGAGGAGCAAAAGTGAATATGTCATCTGAGCATTCAGGTGAGAAGGAATAAAGTTTCTCATGACCCCAATAGCACTACGTTGTCACTTCCACAGAAGGAAAAGGTTGGTTTCTAAGTAGAATGGTGCATAAAACCTAAGTGGCATTTAAAGAAATAAAACCAAAACCTCAACCTGTGCATCTCTTGTTTCAAATTCAGTGACTGAATACAAAATGCTTCTTTATGAACAAACAGGCATCCAGAAAACTGAAGATTTGATGGGTATTTTATTTTCACATCCTTTTTTATGATTATGTATCTTACAATTATACTGCTGACTGTTTGTATCTGTCAGCAAGATAGCAAACCAGCACAGGTGTCAGCAGTCTGTGCCATCTGCCATATTAGATTGTGCACAGTGCTATTTAGAACAATGCTATCATCTTAATATTCCAGATACCTTAATGAGTTTCTCAGACTAATTAAATGTGCAACTTGCAGAGATCATTGGATGCCAGATTGCGGTGGCTGGGAAAAAGCTTCTCGTTGTTCAGAAGCTGCTTTATGATGGTAGAGGCGTATTTCAGTTTTTAGTACTTACGTACAGAAACAAGGTAATATTTGATTTTAGATTAAACAAATTAATAAGCACTTAGAGCTGCAAAAAGACATGTGAATGCAAATAAATACAGTCAGGTTTTCCAGACGATGATAACAGATTAGGAAGAACCTGATGGGTGAAAGTGACAGCACAACAGAAATGGCGCTGATGCCATGGTGGTGTGATTTCAACTCCTGTGCTTTGGAGGAATGGCTGCTGCTTAGATGAGGATTCAAAAGTGATGTGGTGGGGAAAATAGATACCTAGCAGCCATACTCTTGTGTAGAGAAACAGCCAGTCACAAAGAGAGAAATACAGCTAAACAGAAAAACACATGCTTTAAAACCAATTTAAAAGCCTTCCCTTTTCTCAGTTGTCTTCAAGCTTTTGTCTGCTTTTTCAAATAATTTCTGAGCGACACTAACCGAAAATGTATCATTTTACTGGTGTTAGGTGGTGCCTGTTACACTTACTTAAATACATCTGGGAAAATCTCGGGGAAAAAACGAAAAAGGAGAGTAAAAGAGAAAAACCAGATGAATATTTTTTGTCAATTTTTAAACTGGTGGTTCTTGGTTAAGTTTATGCTTTACCTTGTTTACCTTGTTTTCCTCCTGAACTGTTCTCTGCAGCAGATCAGGTGATGGATCTCTCATCACAACAAAGATGGAGGCAATGAAGAATATTCCCGGAAGCAGGTTAAATTCTAAGTCTGTAGCGTTAAACGCAGAAATACCAATTACAGGTTTGTCATTCACTGAGGTAGCACAATCTAATTGAGTGTGTTAAATTGCAGGTCTAATATTTTTATTTAATTATAAACTTTGTAAAAATATTCTATGTGGAGGAGTACAGAGGAAGGGGATAGAGCAGGGTTTTTTTCCCTATGTTGTGGTTTGTGGGTTTTTTGGGGTTTTTTTGGTTTTGTTTTTTTTTCAGTATTCTAATAACAGATCAGAGGTTATGTTGTTATGCAGATTAAACTCTTAGGCCTGCCTGTGTAGGAAATGGGTATTAACAGGACCTTTATGCACATACGAGGTGAGGTTGTAGAAGTTAAGTGTAGGTACTGGTGGTGTACATACCACGACAGTATATGAATAATGCTGTTAGGCAAAACAGAATTTTGTGCATGAGTATTTGAATGAACCATGGCCAATAATTTGTTCTTGCTAGGCTGGAGGCCTTGGTTAGACATTTTCCATTGTGACATTTCTGGGCCAGTGTTTTGGGTCACTTATTTGAAGAGAAAGCTCCAAACCTCCAATAGAATACACACTTCTTCCCCCAAATCAGTTGAAACACGTTTCCTGAAGCTGGTCTTTCATTTGTAATCATTTGAGCAGTATAGAAGAACTTTTTTTTTTCTTTTAAATATTAATATAGTCAGAAGATAAATTAATTTCTCAGCAGGAAACAAGACAAAACTATTCTGCAGAGTGCGCACCTCCAGCAGGAAGCTTTGTGTGAGCAGTGTGTAGGAGTGCGGTGGTCTCTCTCCAGTGTTTACGCAGGCCTTGAAGTTTGCTTCGTACAGCGGATGAAAAATGCTAATTGTGTGAAAGGATCCATAATTCTTTTTATAATTAGAGTTTATTTTGTAATTTTGGCTGAGTGTTTTTACCTGATAGTGTCCAGATTGTATATTCTCAGGACTTGGTGCATTAATGGCTAACCTAGTCAGAAAACCTTTCTGGTCTACTGGGGAACTCTTAGCCTTTGTTTAACCAAGGATATCATCTACTAGAGAGGTTGAGAACTGTAAAAATATAACAGTGGTACATTAAGCTCTTTTCTGAATTGCAGAATTCAGTTGGGTGCAAAACTTTGGCTTGTCTTGTAGGAGGGAAAAGGGAAGGACAGGGTCCCACTTGGCAGAAGAAAATGTTGGCTGTTAAGTAAGGATTAGACCTAATCTGAACCGGCTCTTAATTTTCCTCTCTCTTGATGTTTCAAGTTAAGTTCTTCAGTCAGCTGAAATCCAAAATCTTCATCTCTCGGACTGAAAGCTGTATACAAGGCATACCCTGTGTACAGACTGTGATGCCACCATAGAGCGATTCTGTGACAACTCTTTGCTTGCTAGGGGTAAAGTAGTGAGGCAGTATTCAGCAGAAGCAACAGTTCAAGGCGGTCAGTGTAAGGGCTGGAGGGGATACGAAAAAATGCAGTTATAAATTATTAAAGGAAAACATTTCCCATGAAATATATTGTCTTGAGCCTGGCTTCGTGTACCTTCACAGTTCAGCAGTTTATGCTTAGAAGCAAAACTGGCAGTCTGTGGGCAAAGAAAGTAACTATGAACTGGCAAGCTTTAAGAACTCTTATTTGATTTAATGTTTGCAAAGAATAAGTGAAACGGACAAGCTTGTAAATGTGATTGTCAAACCAGGTATTTTAGTTGAACGTTTTCTTAAATTTTTGGCTGATATTTTGGCTTGTATTCCTTATTTTGCTTCATCAGTCATACAAAAGTAAGGAGAAAGTGAAAGGGAAATAAGGTGAAAGTTGTCTTTTGACAATAAGACCTGTAATGAAGTCCAACTGTAGCATTACTTACTGTAGCAAATCAGAGGAAATCTGATCAGATTTTGCGCTCTGGGTCACAGATACAGGTACAGTACTTAAATATTTCCACAAGAAATGAGAATCCTGGCTGCAGGATTCAATGTGTTTGCAGGCAATTAGTGAAGACAAATGTTGACACACAATGGATTTCAACTTAGTAGGACCTTTATCCTCAATATTGTTAGATTTGATTCAGCAATTCGTTTTGATGTATGATTTGCCTTTTACTTAAATATTTATTCCTAGATGTTATACATCTCCTGTTTAGTTAGGTAGACTAAGTTCTTACAATAGTAATTGTAACAATCAGTCTCCAACAACAGGAATTTTAGTTGAATGTTAGTGTAAATTCCTGAGTAGGACATTCAAGGCAAGGTTGGGAGAAGAGTGGCACAGCTGGCATTTTCCACTCCGGCTTTTGCCCTTCGCTTTTCTATGTCTAAGCCTGAGTTCACCTGAAAAGTTTTTACTTTCAGGTAAAGGAGCCATTTCCTTTGTTTTCTTTCATCAGAAATGTCACTCATCACTTTCTGCTCCTTCTTTTCCAAACGCAGATGACATTTCCACTGTACTTCAGGAGCATGCTAATGGTACAGTATTAATGTGTACCTCCTTTCACTTGCTGGCAATGACCTGCCTAATAGCTTGCTATTGATAGAAATGAACTCTTGAGAAAGATCAATTAAGTTGTGTCTTCTCTCAGCCGTGTATTTAACTGTTTTGCTTGTGGGGAGGGGGGCTGGGAGAAAGAGTGAAATACAACAAATTTGCTTGTAAGATGAAGCAAGTATGAAGCATTAGTTTCAGCTGCAGATCTTTGGTGAGGGAGGGGGTGCAGAGGAAGGGCATCTTCCTCCAAGCACTGAACACCTGGCAGCAACTTCATTTGAATGATTGCTGCTTCTGATTTGTTTCCTCTTGTACAAACACAGTTCTCCTCTTCACTCTAGCTGCTTAAGAGTCATAAAATTGAACTCAACTTTTGCCCTCAATCTGCAGAATACATTTAAGTTTGTTTGTAAAGGCTCTTACTACACTTGTCAAGTGACGTGCCTGTAATCTGCTGGTCCTTAAGTGCTGCCTGATCCATGAATACGGCAACTGTTTTGTGGATCTGAAATAGGAAAAGGGCATGTAACGCCCAGCCCCCAGTGCAGTAATATTGGGAAGAACCTGTTCAGGTAGTGAAGGTGAGGAACGCTATCCGTCTCACTGGTTTTCTTTCAATGAACAGGTCATACTTTTTAATTTAACTGCCCTACTGAAATAGAAAAAAGGAGGTATGTAAATTATTCCCAAAGCAGCTGGAGTCAATATAACAGAATAGATGACCTCATTAGACAAAGAGTAATGTTGACCTTTAGGAAATTTCTTGAGTTCATGGAAATAAAGCTTGATTTGCTTTGACTGACAAAAATACATATTAAACGCTACCTGTTGATTTGTTATGTTATGCAGAGTGGCCATCCTTGTAATCTCTGGCAGATCTTAAAACTTAACTGTCAAAACTGTTGCTGGCTGGGCAGGCACAAACCTCATAGCTCTTAAAAACAAATTCCAAATTCATTTTGAACTTTCCAAATATCTTGGCTTTTCCTTATGAAGAAAGCACAAGCAATAGAAATGCCATATATCAGGAAATTACTAGGACAATTATATTTTTTTTTTTTCCTAAAAGCAGATGGTAGATACCAAGAGCCAGTCTTGGTATCAGGAAAGCAAACTGGTGAGAATTGCATTTGGGATTATAGAAGAGCTTTTGGCTGATCAGTTTTGTTTGGTTTTAGTCAAGTGTCATTACCTGACCATTATTAAAAAAAAAAAAAAACAAAACAAAAAACCCAAACCCCTAAGTTCGCTTTGTGGAAAAGTACAGTAAAATGTTCTAACTTGAAAAAAAAACCAAAAACCTCAAGTAGTTTAACTGTTGTTTCTTGTACATGCAGAGAAAGAAAACATACTCTTTGTGTTTGATAAATGACAGTTAATAGTACAACCTGCAGAATATATGGAACAAAGGGTAGAATGAGTATTATGTATCCATCATTCACTGTCCATTAAAATGTTAAATCATATTGTAGCACTTGCAAATGCTTTATATGTATGAAAAGCATTGTCTTTTGACTGCAACTAGAATGGAGTCTTTTCTTTTACTCAGGGGGAGACAGGGTTGAAATTGCAAAGTAAAATGAATTACCTGTACCTTACCAGGGAGAGGGGAAAAAAAAAAAAAAAAAAAAAAAATCAAAGAAATATAGAGAGGTCAGTAGGCTTTTCAGAGTGAAATGGTGATTAAAAAAAAGGAGACACTCAACTGAAAAATTACCAAAGACATTTGGAGAATGAAAAAATAACTGCATCACTGTTGAGTTCATTGTTGCAACTCTGCTTCAGTGTTACAGAGCTGGAAAGGATGGGTAAGCCAGAACAAAAATAGACCAGCACATCCGAGTTTTATACAAGTTTACGTCACCAAAGGATGTAGTGGCTCAGTAGTTAAAAAGATTAATCTTTTTCGGTAGATAATAATGCATCTCAGTTACTCATATTTGCTGAGCTACACATATGGGGGAATCTGACAGGCTTGAAGGACAGTTTTTACCCCAGACCACACTGTAAGTCCAGGGAAAAGCTGTTTTGGCATCAAAGCATGTTGACAGCATTTAGATTATGCTTGGATCCTCTTGTTTCTGCGCCTGCATCCTGGCAGCCTCCAGAACCTGTTATCGCTGTTGGGCTTTTCTGTGAGATACAGGGTCTTGCAGGGGGACTTTCTCAAGGTCTCCTGTTGAGATTGCACACATTTGTAAATTAGTAAGTAAGGACTAGAGCCTACAGTTGATTCTTTCAGATATCCTGAAAACTGTACGCAGTTTGAGCATATGACAAACACAAAGTGTGTTCTGAAAAATGTCTCAAAAATTCTCTGCTTACTGAAGCAAAAGACCCCTGTTCTTCTCCATGTGGAAAGCACAGTTATAAGAACTGTAAGCTTGCTAGCTACCTGGACGAAGAGCTTGACCAGAAGTTTCTCTGCGCTGTATTTATATATGTTTGTGTATGGGCAAAGACGGGCAGATCTTTGGGCACTTGCATCTGGGGTATGAAGCTGGATGATTTTAAGGGACTTTGGGATATAGGGGAAGATTAACCTACAACTGGAACCAAAATGTAACCACAGAAGTAGTGCAACAGTGAGTTTTCATCTCCACTACTGATTTTGCAGCTATGTTTTTTCCTGAAGCTGATGGTTTCTTCAAATCGCTTCCCATGCAGTTTGCACAACTCCCTTGAAGGTAGTTCCATTTAATACCGCAGTTGTCAGTCTGCAGCCTAATCTGAGACTGCTGAACTCTCGGGTTTGCTGATCATATTGCCTTTTTTTTTAATAGAGCTAATACTCCTGAACTTTGCAAACCTTGCTTATCTTTTACTCCCTAATGTTTTTCTACTTCAATGTTTTCTGCTCCATACAGAAACTGTTCCTACCAGTTCGAGTGCAAAATGTGTTGACTGAACCTTGATAAACTATGAAGAAGATATGAGTAGCCTGTGAATGAATCACAGGATTTGTGACACTGATAGATAATTCTTGATGCACAACTTATGATGCATTAGACTGATATTCAGAGAAAAATTCATTGAGGCGCATTGAAAATTAACTTTAGGCATTCTCTTACCCACAAATTAAATCACTGTTCATTTTCCTGCTTATTCCCTTTCTAAATTTTATGAATCGTTCAAATTTTCTTTCAGGTTAATTTGCCTTTTTTTTTTTTTTCTTGTTAGAATTTTTTTGTGGGTGTCTGAACTTTTTTTCAAACCTGGTTGTAAACAAAATAGTATTGATTATATCTGTCTTCCCCAGGCAGGTCTTCCATCATCTGCTAGATTCTAAGCTAACTTAATAGAAGGAAATCTATTCTTAGACTGTAATTTGCACTGGGTAAAATCCAAATGTTTAAAAGGGGTCTTAAGTTATGACCTTGGTTTGCATTTTACTGCAATCAAAATAGTGAATTTTGTCACCAGTAGATGAATGTGAAACAGTATGTTGTGTCAATTAGCTGACGTTTCAACTACCATAGGAAAGGACGGAGGCTTAAAGTAGAAGGCAAAATTATAAAATGAGTAGTCAAAGAAACACAGGCTAGAAAGTAGAGAACTACTTCTGCTACTCTAATTGAATCTCTGTTGTGTTATAAGCTCTCCCGACTAGACTTAGCGCAGAAATTTCTCTATGTGCTAAAGCTCTTTTGCATGACTTCGCACCGCTGTCTGAAGGCAGCACCTGGATTCACCACCCAGCTGACTTCATCTGTCTTCCTACTTTAGGCCTCAAGAAGTTAGGCACTTTTTTGCGTGTTTTTTCTGTGCTCACACTCTCGGTGAGGCTGCAGGAGAGTCGGAGAGCAGCCATTCAGACATGGTACTAATATATAGCTTTGTTAACTCAGTAACAGAATTAGAACAAGTTGTCACCACCTTTCTGTAACAAACATCATCCACGGTGGTTTTGGGCTGAGAATGTAACATGCTCTGTAATATTAATAGGCTACTGAAGCTCATTTAAACCTTGTCTAAAACTTCATTGAAGTAGCATTTGAAATCCTCTGCGAAGGCACAGTGTTGCCTCTGCTGTATCCCTCCTTGGGCTGGTTTGGTTGGTTTGTCGATGCAGTCAGTGCTAGCTGAGCTGAAGGACTTTCCACTGCGTATCTGCTATTGCCAGCTGCTGGAGCCAGTGTTACGGAAGTATAGGACAGGGATTTCTTCTACTGCTAAATGTAACATACTGTAAATAGCGGCATCTGCCAGGAATACGTGGGTAAACTAGAATTTTTTTCCCCATTCATGGTATGGCAAACTAAATATAAACAATTAGGTTTCTGCGTAGTTCTTGCAAAGGCATTAGAGTCAGCCTGTGGCTAGTTCTAAAGCACGTTTCTTTTATAAAAAAAATTACAATAAATCTCTCCTCTCCT
Organism: Scopus umbretta; assembly: GCA_013400535.1. Taxonomy (NCBI): domain Eukaryota; kingdom Metazoa; phylum Chordata; class Aves; order Pelecaniformes; family Scopidae; genus Scopus; species Scopus umbretta. The sequence goes on along the minus strand of VZTL01019208.1, from coordinate 6,445 downwards.
AGCTTGACATTTGTTGCCCTGGGAATAAAGTTTCAAATCAATTTCAGTTCTCACTGGGTTTCTCAACGTTTATTTAAGGGTTAAGAGAAAAAAATGAGTGATGGTCATTGACTTAAATAATGAGGAAACCGACCAACCCGCCTATATTGTCTTTAAGGTTGTAACAGGATCTGTCAGAGAAACCTAGAATATTTTTGTACCCTTAAAAGAAAATTCACAAAAAGGCTAGACAATAAATATCAGCATCTTCTCTGCTATAGTTCATTCATAAATTAGGCCCAGTGCCAACAGCTTATTTTTGTTTGCCCCAAATAAATCCTTCCACAGGTGTGTAAGAGGGAGCCTCTTTCATAGCCTACAGCTGCTTCTCAAACCCTTTATTGATTTCCAGAGTTGAAGGAGATGAAAAATAACATTTCAGAAACAGAATATTTATATGCAAGGCAGCTTTAATAATTAAGAGAATATTTTCTGTGGTGATTTATACTGAAATTTCTTGATTAAATTCCATGGAAAGGAGCTTTGACTTGTCAGCTGGATAAATCTAGTTCTGATGTTTTATACCTGAAGTTCATACAAAACCAGTACCTTACAGAAGTGAAAAGGAATTGGCTCTCATGGCAAAAGTGGCTTATTCTGATTATTTCTTGACAGATCTTTATGTTCTTTCATTGTTACCACATGAAATAGAAAACAATCACTCTTGTTACCTTTACTAACTCTTACGTTCTACAGTTGTACAACCACATACCCTATTCCTATTTGAAATATTCTCTGTATGGTTAACCAATGGTGATATTTATTGCTATCATACGTATTGGAAACAGATGGAGAAACCGAAAGACCTTTTTCAATACAAGAAAGCAACCACCTTGATAAGGGTTGACCTATAGCTCTTATGGAATGAATTTTTAGGGGCATCACTTGGGAAACATGCTCTTAATTATCAACAAATTAGAGTAGATATTAAATTAACTATTCTGAAAAGTGACATCCATTGGAAATCTAGTCTTTTGATACAGAATATCCAAGCTACTGTTTTTTTTAATTAAAAGGAGGGACATTTATGCCAGCAAGAAGAAAATAGTCCATATCATTCTTGACTTAATGCCTACTGCATTCAAGCCGCAGGACTCATTTCACAGCTTGGAGAGGAGGGGAGAGAAAACAGTAATTTTAGTAATAACAGTATTTGCCTATTGTTGGAAAGTCTGGGGAAATAGGGCACTATCATTCCTTCTGTGCCTACAACATGGGAAATTTCAGACCTTCTATAAATATTTGCTCTTTGCTACAAATTTGCTAAGTTACTTTAATTACAACAAAGCAAACATGGAGTGCAGAGCTTTTGACATAATCTGCATTATGGAGCTTTTGTTGTGCTGTCCCATAGTAAAAGCAGTGGAGTGGCACTTGCCACTCCGAAAGAGAAACTGTCAAGATCAGTTGTTCAATCTTCAGCTAGCTGTGTGAAGTATAAACGCTTGAATAATGTGTCATTAAAATGAAAAAAACATGAAATGTTAATTCCAAGAGCTGCAAACTGTTAACACATATTTGTGAAAGAAAATTTTATGTTAATTTTTCCATATAGCTGAAACTAGGTATTTTAATGTTTTTAAAATGTTCAGAATTTGTCCAAAGGGGTTTTTTTTTAGTCTAATTTTACGTCTTTACGATTCTAATTGTAATATACAAGTTTAGGTTTTAATGAATGAAAAGGCTTTTATTGTCTTAACTGAAATGATTTTGGAATGTTAGCTTTCAGCTAAATTTTACATTTTAGTTATTTTTTTTCTCTTTTGTACTATTAGGCATTGGAGGAGAGCAGAATATCAACAAAAAACTTCCTTCAGTGGAAAACAAAATTAGCTCTTGTGTGAAAGGGTAGTAATCCTAAGACTTTCAAGAAAACAATAACTGTGAAGCCACTAGCCTAGTACTGTAGCTTGTGAAAATGTCTCTACAGTCCACTGGCCCTCTGATTCTTTTAAGGGTGGGGCACAGGGCAGTTGTGCAGTATTCTTATTATTTCCAGACTTTGAAAATGAGCCTTTATACACCATTACATCCGCACATGAACTGGAGCAGCCTCAAGGTTTCTTGCAGAGGAACCGCAAGATGCCAATAGGACTGGGAAAAGAAGCACAAAAGAAACTAAGCAGCGGCTGCCGCCACTGTTGTGCAGATGAAATGCGAAGGAGTGTCTGTAGTGGCACGCGGGAGAGGGGGTTGGTGTGCAGGAACGATGCGTGGCAGGAGAAGAGGGAAGGGGAAGGATGGTTCAGGTGAGAGACATCTTGCAATCAGGAAAGGTACCCTGCTAGAGGACACGTAGCAATTACTCCATCCTCGCAGAGCCGTGGCCCTGGCGTGATAGGGCCTTATTCACTTTCTGTTCATTCTTTTGCTTTATGTATGGGCACGTGGTTAGAGCTCGCTTGGTTGACTGTTTTTTGGCTCTTTCAGCAAAACTGTATGTTCTTGTTTTACATTGCCAGCTACAGAAATTTTTGGTTTACACGGACTGTAGTTTAGAGTTTGAGCTAAAGGGACAGGGACTTTGTTTTGAGATGCAAGAAGTGTTTCAAATGAATGGTTAACTTGACCAGTTTGTTAAAAAAACAAGCTCTCTTATTCTTTGTTGTTTTAAACAATGCATTCCTTTCTTCCTATAGTTAATGTATTTCCTGTTTTGTAACCAAAAAAAAAAAAAAATGTGAAAAAAAGAAAAAGTTTTCTACTTCTTGCAATTTCCATAAGAGCAATGGGAAGTTTTCCTGAGACTAGAATGAGCATTTGATTTGGAAAAATGAATTAGTGCTTTTACAAGGTCATTGTGAGCAGAGATTTTAACACACAGCAATGCCACATTGAATATTGTCTGGTTTTATCTTGGCTTTTGCTGTTATATATTCTATTTTATAAACTTTTTAAAAAAAAGACCACCACAGGTGCCTCGTTTAAAAACCAAGATCTTACTCTTGACAGTTAATCAATAAGCAACAAACAAAAAAGTAATAATGCACGACTTGAGAAATATTGTTTTTATTCGTAGCCTGAGACTAGGGCTTGCCAATACGTTAAGGTCAATCAATCTTCCCCCTCAAATTGAACTTGCATCCAAATCACCAAATCTGTAAATTTACTGTATGCAGAACATTGTGCTGTTTGCACGCGGTGTACAAGGGCAGGGGGGAAAGACGATGACGTTTTCTGGATCTCCTAAGAATGTAGAAAGGCAAAAGGAAAGAGAAAACCTGGGGTAAAGATCAGAAATATCCGATTGAGGCCAGTCATTTTTATGGTAAGGAAATTGCAAGTACTCTGAATGTGCTCCAGTTGATTCAGCTCAGTGCTAAATCTTCTCATGCGGAGGCAGGATGATGAAAAAACAAGCAAGCACCCTAAATCTTGGTCAGAGTGCTTCTGCTATGTGGAAAAAAATTGATGAATTCAGTGTTAGGAAGAGGCATCTTTGATACAGCATCATTCACTTTTCACAGAGAATAAAGAAAGAGAAAGATTGTTTTTTGCTTTGTCAAAGGACAGGGAGAAGCAGCAACAAAACTTTTAAACTGGTGTTTGGAAACGATAAACTTAGCATGTGAACAAGTTGTGCAGGCGCTCTGTTGCAAATACCTTTGAGCAGCTTTCCCCGGGTAGATGGCAACTGAATTGTCTTTTGTGGCCCTGCCCTTTAATAGCTATTCCTGTGCTTTCTGTGTGTAGTCTCACTCTTGCTACTAATCTCAGTTGCTAAAATTAATTAGGATATAAACACACCAAGAAAGCCTGTAAAACTTCATTTATGCCTGCAATATAAAATGGAACATTTGGCAACGTTAATTGAAATGATAAAAAGGTTTGTGAGACATCAAGAACTCTTCAAGTCAGTCCTCCCCACCTTGGTTTAATGACACAGTAAATGCTTGCTTTTCTGGATATGATTATAGTTTTAAACAATAAAGAGTGAGCAAATTCCATTATCTTCTGTCAAAGAACCCTCCAGAGAAGATAAAAATGCAGTTAATAAACAAGATTACTTTCCAATGGCAATTGCTCCATAATAGAAAATTCACTTTCTAACCACCTACTCTAGGATGCTAATCAGTTAATCAGTTCAGTCCCATCTGAGCTGCTGGCAGCAGTTTTTCCTCCCATTGGGACAAAAGTAAAGGCAAGGTTTCTGTTGTGGTAAAGTAAGAAAGGAAGCAAACAGTAAAACTGCCTTATTTCATTTGGAAGTGATTGCCTTAGGCAATTATGCACCTGCAGCCCGGATTCTGTTAACAAGCCACATAACTAGCCTACAGTAAGTCTATTGAGCCTCTTTTTCTTTAAAGGAAGTTGAAATACTGTATTTGTGTGTATATACCAAAGCAGGGAATAATTTCCACGCTCAGTAATTGGCATGATTCCAGCACACCTCTGTCTTTGGTTAAGCATTAATCTGTTACATGCTCCGGTGTCACCTGGCATCAGTCACTCCTCAATCAGTACCCTTTTAGGACTGTTGACAAAATGCAAATGTCTTACTTGCCCTTCATATAGAATCTCGTATTTCATTGCTAATTTAGTAATCAATAATACATTAAATACTGCTGTGATATTTTTGCCTAAATTCCCTATTATGCACAGCCTGTATTATTTCCTCCTCAGAACATGTGCTTTATGGTAAGCAGGATGCACTCACCTCAGAATGAATATTCAATGCATATGGCTTTTAGCTATATACAAGGCATAAGAACATCCTATTAGTGATTTTCCTGTTGATAATTACTTAATTTGGTTTTTATAATTGTTGTTGTGATATTTGAGTACTTCACTGGTTTATAAAAGTGTATCTAGAAAAGTACTTTTCCCCTCCCCTCATGATCTGCAGAAATACATACTTTTGCCCTGTATTTATCTTCTTTTCTTTGTAGCTATGTAATACTCCTAGATGCTTTGAAAACGGACTTGATCTGACATTTAAGCATAGCTGCAGCTGGAATTAGCACATCCCAGCTTTTTCCTTTACCCCTTTTGCCCAAGATTAAACGTCTTTAGGAAGGAGATTATTTATGTTATCCCAGAAAAAGTTCTTAGGATAAAATCCCCACTGGCTTCAGAATACTGTGCCTGTGAGAGAAGACAATTAAGAGAATAGTGATTAGTGACATTTCATTCATATTAGGAACAAAAATTAGGTTACTTCCACTTTATGTTATTGCAGTGATTGATCTAAACAGAAAAGGAATTCACCCTAGTGTGTTCAGAAGAAGTTTTCATAACCTGGCTACAGTGAGGACAGACTGTGGAAGCTGCATTCTCTGCGCATTAGAGGCCAATGTGCTGTCAGTATTTTAAAAAGATACCTGGGATGAAATGGGTAATGATAGGATAGCTGGCTTAATGTTAATCCAAGTGAATTTAAAATTGATCATGGAAAAAAACAGTCCATGAATCAGTTGTTAAAGAATTAGAAGGCAGCATAATTGGTAATGAGCAATTTGATACTCAAAGGAGCCCGATGTTTTGGACATCGCAAATGTAGCTAACCACGGTGCGATAGATTTAGATGTCTGTCAAGTCTTTGACTTAGTATTACCATAAATACTTTTTAAATAGCATAAAACCAACTTATATGTTGAATAGATTAAAAGCAAGTTTAAAAAGAGATCACATCACTAATTACAATGGCATTTCATCAGCGGTGGGGAATTTTCTGCAGTTCTGAAGAGATCTGTCCCAGATGTCCCAACAAAGTTTATTGTATTTGTGACTGGCTTGAAAGACACCTGGCTGCGTGACACCTTTATTTCTGTTGCTTTTGATATCTCCTTTCTTTTCAAAAGACTGAGTTTTAAGGCTTAATTTGCATATCTACTTAGAATGCACTAATACATAAAAGATTGATCTCTCAAACTGCAGCTGCAAAATATTCAGTTGCATTCCTGTGCCTTTATGCTAGTAGTTGGTTTAGAGCACAAATCAGATAGCCAATTTTGAAAATTTGACTTTAATTACACGATCGGAAAACACCTTATCTTGACGTTTTGGATCTGCTTGGGCTTCTATTAACCTTGCTCCTTTGCCTTTCCTTCTGACTTTATGAGTCAAACTTGCAGCAGATGCAGTCCTCCCTGTACCTAAAGACAGGTGTCACTTACTATAGTTACACTATCAATCTCTCCTCTGTAGAATCACTTACTCTACTTTTTTTT